>JAQFZQ010000011.1:0-78578 GCA_034696005.1 Glomeris marginata | reverse complement strand
TTATAGTTGCATACCTTCTTAAATGCATAGCAAAATCATGGAACGGGAGGTATGCAATTAGAGAGGTTCTACTGTAGATTAAAACTATTTTTAGTGTGTTCAATTTAAAATGTATCCAAAATTATTTGTAATTATTAGTACAATAAAAATATATATTTCAAAACGTGTTCATGTATTTTACATTTTGTTCTTATTTTCTGAATTGACCGTGTAAAAACGTGGAGATTGAAATTCAGTGCACAATGTATATGTGAACACAAATCCCTATTTGGTATTATACTTGGCGTTGAAGCAAGTTTTGAAAATTTGCGAATTAATAGGACGTGCATTTTTGGTCGCATAAATATTATAATTACGCACATGTTGTGAGACTTTTTTTCTTGCCTGCTGCCGCAAAAGAAATGTATTTTAACGAACAATGCATCACGTTTTAAAGCAGCCATGCGTCCATTATAAATTTGCAACATTTTTCCAGGAAAAATGTTGCAAAGTTTTCTACTTGCCTCGTGACCCGTTTGCTCGTCTACTTTCCTGCACGCATACATATACAAAACAACAAAAATTTCAAACCATATCACAAAAAAAACAATTAACATTGTATTCAATGTTTACACTCAACTTTCACGCAAAATTACTCTGCACAAACACATTCAGTACACATAACACTGCGTTTTTGCAAAATGTGCTCCAAAAATTTTACACTGTAATAAATAACATACCTGTAGTAACTTCATTAAGATAAACTGCTAATAAAAACACTGCAAAAGGTCATGAAGGTTGTAAAATTTTACAACCAATTCCTAATACATATTTAACTTCCATTGCAGTTCAATGCAATTTAAACGGTTCGTTTCTACTCACTAAAAAAATAAAATAAAACAATGATATTTCATTTTCAAGGTACAGGTTACAATGTCATTCATAAAGTTAATGATTCATAAATGAAGGAAAAGAACCTGCATGACACGGACAAATATTTAACCCAACAAAATATCCTACACCAATTCTTACACAAAATAACCCGGAAGTGACGTAACGTTTTTTATTACCTATATTACGTTTTTTTGTTGTTGTTAGGCACGTGTGCAATCGTTTTAATGTATAATGAAACTACGAAATTACCATATTGGGTTTTTGGAATTTCACAACAATGGAGTTAAAATAATTATATTATAAGATGAGATTGCAATCGTTATATGTAACAATTATAAATTTTCTGCAATGTGCACAACAGGGTTATGTGTAGAAAGCAACAAACTAGTGGTTAAAATTAACTGTTTTACATTGGCTTCCCCCTATAATTAAAATTTAAAAAAAAAATATAAATTGATATTATTGTTTTAATTTCAGTTGGACCAGCTCATGGAGGCCAGAATCAATCTGGTTTGGATATAGGACAGCTTTCCCACACAGCAAACTCGATATTGAATGACGTCATGGGTTACGTCAATGACCGGATATACGATGATGGTAAGTTAATTTTATTTTATTTATATTTTATATTTAATTATTCATTATTAAAATCCTATTTTTTCCTCCCAAATAAATCTTACTCAGCTCCACATCTGAGTGGTAAATCAGCATTCGGCATGTTAGCTGCATACAACAGTCCTGATCCAATTCTTAAAGATTCTGGCAAAATTGCCCTCATCACTGAAGAGGCAACGAGGTCCATGGCCAAACGGTAAGACCATTTCTTTCCAAAAATTCAAATATCTTAATTACCTATAAGAAAAACCTACAGGAAAAATTAGGCCATCTAAGTACATAGTGGCATCATTGGTACCCACACACAATAAACTGATAACCTAATAAATGGCCAGTTTATCAAAGGAAATTTGACTATAATGACCTTACAAAAATCCATTGTATTTTGATTAAAACAAAAAAGGATTACAAATGATTACATAAAAACTTGAACAGTTTGGGTGGGATTAAAGTCATGGTCTACTGAAGTGAAAAACAGTTTGGAAACTACATGATTACTTAATTCACCTACATTCAATATCGGATATTGAAACTGTTGGATATTCAGTAAAAAATATTGGAAGTCGAGTAGTTGTAAATATAGGAACAAGCTGCAAGCGCTACCGGAAGTTATGATGTCATAATAGGTTTCAAAAAAGACAGGTGTAGAAAAAATAAGGAATGGAAAAATGTATGACATAATTGCATGTAAACCGACTTGATGGAGGGATTTACACTGACAGTTATTCGAAACAAACGAATATTAATTGCGAGTGAAGTGGATTGAAATGACTGAAAGCTTTGAAAATCGCATTCAGGCTATGGATTGAGGTGCACGGACTGCGTCTGATTATCAAAAACACTCGCTTCTTTCCCATTAACCTCAATTTTGCAGTTGCCCGGGAATTTCACTCGGTATTCACCCTTTTTTCTAAGCGCGCGTAATGGCCGCCGCCGGCGAATCTCGCGTTTTCTCGTCTCGTCTCGCGAGACCAACGTTCCACGCAACGAAAACGAACGCATTTCCTAACGAAAAATCGCTATTTTAAAATCACAGACACGAAAACCGACTTGTATTCCCCTAAACGAGCGTTTTTCAAACTCATAATAGTCCATTTTATCAAGATTTGACCGATTGTTAACGAGATTCCATTGCACAAATTCAAATTTCGCACAACTAGGCCTAATGTATGAAATTTTATAATGCATCGTTCATGTTAGACTTGATAATCCGTTGAAATTCAGGTTATGTCGTATACTATTTTTGAATCTACTATTCCAAGTAATGTTTTTGTACGAGTCTTCACCTGAACCGTATTTTTCTCCAACAACAAAAGATTCACAGATGAAAAACCTGATTCTGAAGATCACGTTTTCTATGTTGCCAAATTTATTTCTACCAACAAACACTACATTTTCAATCGCACATCCCAACAATGAACCACCAATTGATTTTCACGATTCTGCAATATAATATATTTGTACATAGTATATGTACAGTAGTTTTTTTAGGCCTCTTGAACTGTTCATTTCCATCCACTTAAAAAAAAAAAACAGCTATTTCTACTTTTTCACTGTAAAACAATTAATGTGCCATTTACTTCTTCAGTAGTAATCATTCAGTCTGATATAAACCTATGACTAAACATTATTTTTTTCGTACGAATTGTGGCAAAAATAATTACTACTTAAATGTACAAGTTCTTATGCCATTTCAAAACAGGACACTGTGACACCAGCGCGGTGACACTTTCCTTCCATGACGCCATCTTTAACTACTCGTAACTTTTTGTAACAAATTTTAAAAAAGTTTTGTTTGCGCCAATCGTTTTATTGGCATCAATTCTATAGAATTACATACTTTCCAGGGTATATTACAAAACCTTGTCAGTTCACCTTTAATATCCTCTGAACTTTTTAAAACTCAAGTTTCCTTTATACTACGTGCATATTTCAAGTTCCTACAATATTAACATTGCTAATATTTGCCAATTTCTCCCTATTAAAAATCAATCTAGTCTATTTATCTGGATGTAAATTAAAAATATAGGTTGTGAGATAAATACATAAATAAATGAATGATTTTGGAAGTCAGTATGCAAAGCAAATGGGGTGAAACAAAAAAAGGGCAGCAAAGGTTATGTATAATAAAAACTGCAAATACAAGAATTATATGAATGCATGAATAATATGTTTCCGGTCATCCTACACAAGCAAATACTTATGAGAGTGACAAACTAGATTTGCCTTGCAAGTTGCAGGGAAGCATCCTAAGCTCAAAAACCTTCAGTCCTACATTGAGGTCGTTGATGCTCATCTTTTTCTTTTCTTTCAAACCTTCCTTCCAGCTTTCTTTACAATTTTCTTTACCCATATATACGTTTATTGCCAGTGGAAGTAACATTTAATTTTTTAAATCCCATCTTTTTAAATATCATCCAATTGAATTAGTCATCATTTGTCACTCTCCTATTGTTGCCAAAATTTATTCCCATAACGTTCAAGTTTCTATAGATAATAAAGTGATTTAAAATTCCTATAGTAAACAATTCATGTACTGTGTGTGACCAGTAAGGAAAAAAATCGTCAAAACCGATGAACATTTGAGATAGTTCAGTTGCCACAGCACACCTATAATTACTTTATTATTATTCATGAAATTTCCACCCAGGTTTATTCAACCTTATCACGTCACATGGGTGAGAATCCTTTCCTTCGTTTTTACACATACATATACGTGTCATTATACTACACGGATATGTTGGATAAAATTAATAAATGCATACTGTTTTTATTTGGATGTAGAGCGGATCAAATTCGATAAGTAGCATTTTGCTCGAATTACCTTTATATGTATAAAAACAAGGGGAATTAAACGATGACTTAATTAAAATTGGAGTAAACGCTTGAATAATTATTACAAATTGTAGTGGATTATCTTCTTTGAAATGCTTCTCAGAGCGGAATAATATATCAAGGAAGATACGTGACATTGTAAAATAATAGGGCAAATTACACCTTTTGAAACAGCAATATTAAATTTTGTTCCCAGCTTTTTTCGGATATTTTTATATTATTTAAAAGTTTTGTATACATTGCCAATTCAAACTATTTATATGTACATATGGAGGATGGCAATTGTCTCTTTTCAACACAAAGTGAATGGAAAGTAATATGAACTGGCAAATAGAAACTATTATACAGTTTCCTATCACAAGTTGCATCTTTTAGAATAGTGGGGTAAATAGCAACAAGTGGAAAAAGTTTCAAAGAAATCAGCTATCAAAGTTGAAGATTGAAATCGGCCGTGTTCAAAAAGAGGTATGAACAATTGAAAATGGTGGCAATGAATGAGATCGATGGACTCGATGACGTCACACACACACACCATGCACCAAATCCAAGTGGTCCAACTTGACCACTGGACCAACACAGCTTGACAACTTTACAAAAATTGCTAAATTATGCTATTGGTGGGCATTTTTTTTTAAAAACATTCATTTTTTATTTCTTTTATTAGACAGAGTATGTGGGTCAGACTAGAGTATTTAAAAAAAGTAAAAAATACAAAAAATTTGCACCTGCGGACAAAGACGAGACTAGACAAAATGCCAAAGACCCGTTACCACCCCGTTCAAATGACCCGGTCAAGGCAGGGGGCGTGGCAAGAGGCGTGGCTTCAACCCAAAAACTTTCTTCCTGTCACTTTATAATATGGTTGCAACAAATATAATAAAAACCATCAAATTATATTAAATTATGCAAAAATATACAAGTTATTTGTAATAATTTGCCTCTGTATATTTTGGAAAAATGTTCTTTTAATAATTAAAATACTTATTCACAGTTCGAAATTCCCTCTGTTTAAATGCGATGGCAAAAACGTTTATAAATAAAATAATTCAAGCAAAGATAGCGATCTTAACACGGTAATAAATTTATTAACGGTGTGAACTATCGTTTTTTGTTGTAATCCACATTGACCACTGAAAAACGTGAAACTAAAGCTGAAATGTTAAATGACTTTGTGGTGGAGTTCAACGACAAACTTCAGGACACCAACCCTTCCTTTCAACCGATACAATTACAGTATATCGACCAGGATAAAACAAAAAAAACAAACAAAACAACTCTGATAAACTGGACCTATAATCTGAAATGATTTCTTTTTATCTTTTAACCAGTTTTAAAGCTGTAGCTGGAGGACAGGGCGTTTTACATGTCCTACTGACACAGTGACATAACGAACAAATATAAAATAGGCCTATAGACACTAACAACTTAATATATGACTGCAAATCAAACTTTATTTGCACATAGTCATTAAACCCTCATTAACACAAACTAAGAACATATATAGACCCCTATTTCAATTTATATAAGTGCTCTTAAAAAGAAATCTGGTCAACCACTTTTATATAGTACTGTATATAAAAGTAATCCAATTCCATTAGAAATTAACCAGTTAAAGAAATGTACATTTTTCTCATTCATTCTAATCTACAAAAGGGAAAAATAAAAATGTTGCAAATGATTTCTTTATAGCAGGGAAATTTATGTCATCCACTTTCAAGTATAATTGGCCCATATTTGTGTATGTAGTAAATGTATGTAAAATAAGTCTTGCTATCAGTTTAAAAAATAGAACATGGAATTCAACCGAGAAGAAAAAAAAATCCTGATTTTTCAATATCTCATAATCTGATGACCGTAACACTGAAATCCTAAATTAGGTTTAATTAAAATAGCAAATAAAACCAGCATTAGTAAATCAAAACGGAACAGTTGAGTCAGAAACCGGTCAATAATTATAATTGCATTAATTAAAACTGTATACTAGCTACACAATAAGACTATTTTGTGGTCTTGTTTCAAACTTGTTATAACACATGCACATACTAGAAGCTTGCTAGAAGTCATCTATCTATCTTTCTGCTTCGATTCACTTCAATGCTAATTAAATTGGCTCTGTTTAAACCCCCCAATTTCAAGTACAATCTAAATACAATAGACTACATACACTAATAAGTTTACAGTATAATAATAATTAACCTGTGAATTTCACTCAATGCAATTACCGAGTGCTAATTACATAAAATTATTTAATATGTCGTTTCTTTTCAGCATAAGAATGACAATCACTTAAGACAGACAGCAGTAAACTTTGAAGTGAAAAAAAAAATAAGATTATATAAAAAGTCCATTATATTACATTTGCATAGGATGAAATCTTGCTGTTCCATATCTGTCTAAATTCTGTTCCAAGCGATTTATGGCAACATGCATATACAATGACTTTGCTCCCACTAAAAGCAACTTGTTTAAATCCCTTCATCATCTATCACATTGCGTGTATTTCAACCAAAAATATTAGATAGATTTTAACATAGAACACGCTGAGAATGTCACATAGCACAGAAAAAATGTAAGCAATACACAAACTATTCCTCTAACCAAAATAACAATCCATGACTATCTATGGAGTTGACCCTATATGCAAGCTATAGCCTAAACTACATAACAGAGATCATAAATCAAGTGAAAAATAAATGTAGCAATCACTGGATTTCCAAGTAGAGCTCCAAAAATAATTGACACGATATAGATTACAATTTCAGATCACTGTTTTCTCATTGCATAGCCTCAAGTACCAACTGCCTTGTTAACGCCCAAATTGCGAAAGTATAAACAACTATACCAAATAATGTAGACCAGAAGTAGGCCTAACAAATTTGCTCCTTTCAACAATAAAAAAATGCTAACCCTTAGGGTCCTCAGTGTGCCATTTCCCCCAAAAAATCTAGCCGACTTTCAATCTTTTCAAACCACAAATCTCCTATTTGATTTCAATTCATATATACAGGTACAATCACTGACACGCACATCACTAATTCCAGCACATGTCCAACCAATAAAAACTCTCCAACTACATACTATACTATATAACCTCATGGAACAAGTGCAATTTAATTAAAATAACGTTTTGGATAAAAGGTCACCACTCGATAATGGCCTACATTATTTATCTCAACTTTTTATTTGCCCTACCAGCTTCTCATTAACGAAACGAGGTTCAGTGTTACTACTTTCACTTTTATACTAAATAAAAACCACAAAACGAAAAAATTTCCCACGCCCTTCACAATAATTTTCCAATCTTTCACACCAGTCTGCAACTAATTACCCAACAAGCTAAATAATTACTGCGAAACCAGGCAGAGTGGGAACAGCAAAGGCCAAACTATCTTTTCAGCCTTACTATAATCAGATTTTCCATCTTGGACAGGTTGACATAGTGGAGTAAGTCAAGGTAATTAATTATTCAGGCCTCAATAGATAGGAACATTTATGTTCCGTAATAATTGAACAAAAGCGCAAATCATTTCCATAGATTCAACATTTTATTTCCTCCTTTCGCAGGTTGGCATTCTAAATTAACTCTAATATAGTATGTAATACAAAGTAAATGCGGTTCCCAATTCAGTCCATGTTTTGCAGGTTCCACATTACGGCGCATGATATCGCTACGCGGCATAATTTCGAAATTTCCAGTTATCGCGTGTTTCCTCCTTACTACATTCCGTGATTGGCAGGTTTCACTACTAACATGTAATCTTGGTTTGATTCCAGCTTGCGACTCACGAGGTACGACATCTACCACGTCCTTCCCAAAGTGCCCCTTCATCACCCGAAACTACACGGCATCTGCGACGACTCGCACATCGAAGGCTACGCCGAGCCAACTGGTTACAAGAAGAGGAATGCCACCAGGAGGTCCTATGGACCACCACCTCAGCAACACAACCAGGATCATGGTTACGGAGGATCCAGGTGTGAACCATCACTGTACAGAACTTTCGATGGAAGTTGCAATAACCTCAAGTTCCCGGAGTGGGGCAAAGCGAACACGGCCTATTCCAGAATCCTTCTTCCAGATTACGCAGATGGTAAATATGAATTTCTACCAATCCGCAAGTTTATTCCAAGTTTATTAGAACACCTTCTCCAACTACCACAATGATTAGTAACTTTTAAATCCCAAGTATACCGTTACCGCGGTTGCGTTGCGCGCGATTCTTCCGAAACGTGGTCAAAGCGCATTGTGTTTTTAACACCTCCACAGTTGAAATTTATGAATCTGATGCGATTTAGGCTACGATAAGACATGGGCAGTTAAAAGATATACACTAAAGTCCTTTCAAACATAACATGGCCCTCCTACACCTCCTTTTCTTGTACTACACCCATTTCCCTAAAATAATACACATAAAACGCTGTCTTACATCATTATTGCACTTAGTTTAGGAATCTTGTCCCAAAAAATACTTCTCACAGATTCCCAGTTAAACATTTTTTGATATAACTTATATAATATTCGCCTTTCCCTACGGCAAGGGTTTGGCGAAATCCACTTGACCCTAATCTGTCTCGTGCTGAAGATTTAGTTTACAAGTGCATGTTCTAAAATGCGTCACGTAAAAAAAAGCAAACAAAACATAGTATCAATTCCAGCTATATTTTAATTATTAATTAGAAAGTATATCGGCGAATTTAATTTGTTAAAGAGTCACGAACAGGGAGTGAGTGAAAGTAACCGGTAATTATTGACAAAAATAATTGCAAGTGTTTTCTTGAAGTCAAAAGTAGCTCAAGCTGGACACAGATCACAATTCGGTCCGGATTTTGCCATGTGATAAGAAAACTATTCCCACGGCCTTACAAAATTACATAACACAAGAAAACGACCGATAAAAAACTTAAAGAGGGCCAGTGCATACGAGAGGACAGTTGGAAACAAACCAATTCATCAGCTGCAGCAAGTAAAACTCCATAGGTTAGAAATGAAATATAAAAAAAATACTTATTTGTGGCTTTACTTGTACCATTGTGAATTGAAATAGGTGTGGCATGAACAATATGTCAGTTAAGCACAACTTACAAACAGGTTTCATGTAGGTTGTCACTGTCAACCAATGAACACTAAATTAACTTCCAGTCAACCTGCGCAATTCCAGCTTCAATTTCCATTTTTACCAACTTGAACAATAACTTCCAACAATTTGGGAGTAAAAATGTAAAGGTTATCTATGAAAATAACAATCCGAATTGCATTTTATCCAGGTGTTGCATCTCCGAGAGTGCGCTGCGATGGAAGTCCGCTGCCCAGTACGCGAGTGGTCAGTTTGGTGGTGCACAGACCTCTCCGTCATTACCTGGAGCCTCACACCCATCTGCTCATGCAGTGGGGTCAATTCATCAGTCATGACCTGACTTTCAAACCAGATGCCAGAGGTAAGAAAGCTAACATACATTCACGTATACATGAAAGTACGTAAATTTGCAACCGCGAAGCGAGTTCATTCTCATAAACCGTGCACATGGGAAAAATTCATTTCAAGCTTTAACAATACCTGGACATAGATTGTTTAGTATGAATGCCTTTTGCAAGTTCACAACCAGATCTGCGCAAAAATTGATGAATGCGAAATGCATAGCTGCACGCGAACAAGCGCAATATTCATGTTATACCTGATCGTGTCGTGTCACTTTCAGCTTGCTTTCAGTTTCCACCACATAATCTAAACTAACTATAAAAAATATCACCCATTTTTGACCCTGTTTCTTTGCGATGACCTCAACTTGCACACTGCAAGCACCCACCTACACTACACTGCTACACAAAACTCAATGGCCGTAAAAGTAAACCGGAAATTAAAGCGTGACCCTAGCAACAAGCAACTCCACGTGTTCCAAGATAAAATGAACCAAAGGGCACGTAAGCCAGATGTAATTAACAAACGTTTGAGGTTTGACAGTGGAACATGTAAAAAAAAATCACCATTGTTACCCATTTTTACCTATTCGGCATTTTAGCATCGGGTTTGCATGTGCGTCTACGACAACGATTCTATGAATATTGTCTAATATTGTGTGTAATGTTGGTGAAAACTAGGTAAAGACGGAACAAAGTTGGAATGTTGTGGCGATAACACTCACCCAGAATGTCTGCCAATATCCATCCCCGGCGACGACCCCTTCTACGCCAAATACGGTGTCCGATGCATGGAGTTCGTCAGGTCCGTCGTGGCCAAGAAGGAAGGTTGTGCTCTGGGTAAGTTCCAAAAATTATCATTAATCATTTTTCTAGAGCTCAACCGGTACAATAAATGTTTGACGGCAAAACTGCGCATCAAGTTCATTGGCCGGTTGAGAGAAACAATTACACCGCACGGTACCTTCAATAAACGTCTTCCGCATAATTCGAAATCGTTTCTTTCTTTCCCCCTTTTAAACAATTCTCATTCATAAATGCAACTTGGTTAAATACCACATACATGTTCAATGTAAATGCAACATGAACAAGTTTACGCAAGACTGCGCGATGGACTTTGCGCATTTCAATGCGTACACCATGTACGTGTTCAAAAAAAGAAGTGGAATAGTGACACAGTGTTTTGGAAACACTGCATCAATACGTCACCAATACATACATTATAACCCGGTTAACACGCATACGTAGCAAAGGTTCCAGAAATTACCAGTTGTATAATTACCTGGGTATTAGATTCCAACGCATGGTCGTTTCTTGTTTGCAGGAACAAGGGAACAGGTGAACCAAGCGACATCTTACATCGATGCTTCTCACGTTTACGGCCACTCCGAAGCCAAAGTTGAGGAACTGCGTGCCTTCGAGCACGGTAAAAACCAGAAATATCCAGCTGGAAAATTAATCAAAAACGAAAAGTGACAGATTAGAATTGGACGAAGAATGCTTGTTTATCTTGCAGGCTTCCTGAAGACCGATGAAAGGTCGCCGTACTATTTGCCGGAAGGCACCGACGATGAATGTCGCTCTCACATTTGCTTCGCTGCTGGTTTGTAAAACCTCATTTTTACATATTTCAAATACGTATTATACCAATTGTTTAAACGTACAAAATTACAGGGGATGCCAGAGTTAACCAGCAACCTGCACTGATGGCCTTGCACACCATGTGGATGAGGGAACACAACCGAATAGCGGAACAACTGTATTCTATAAACACGCACTGGGACGATGAACGTCTATTCCAGGTTAAGAATATTTCACTGTAACTGCAACTATATAATGGACTCGGTTTTCTTATATTATGGTTTCTCGCTAAATCAGGAGACGCGAAAGATCGTTATGGCTCTATTTCAACACCTGACGTACTCCGAATACCTCCCAATCATCCTTGGCCCGAAATTCATGAAAGACTACGATCTGTACATACTTCAGAAAGGTTACTTCAGCGGATACAACGAATACGTGGACCCCGCGATCTCCAACGTGTTCTCGGTGGCCGCGTACCGTTTCGGACACAGTATGGTTCGGTCGCAGTTTTCCAGGTAACGTACCAACAGGTGTAAAAAGATTCATTGATTGGTTACATACTAACCATGACAGCTATGGAAATTTCTCAAAAGGTATTCGCACGATCACTACGAGATGCCAACCGCCCCTCCACTTTGGGTGGATTTCTTCAACTCGACCATCATTTTGGAAGAGTACGGGATCGATCAGATCGTTTTGGGTCTCGTCAATCAATGGCCCTACTACGTAGATGAATCGTTTACCCCTCAGGTACATACAAAACCGTTTATGCGTTTGGTCAAGTACATATATACCGGCATACTTAAATGCACCAATCACTTAAATTACCATTTTCTTCAGTTGAGGAACCATCTGTTCGAACAACGAGGTGACGGATGGGGTTTGGATTTGGTGGCCATCAACATCCAAAGAGGCCGAGAGGTTGGATTGCCATCCTACAACGAATGGCGTGAACTTTGCGGTATGGGCCGTCTTTACAGTTTCCAGGACCTAAGGGGATTAATGCACGAAGAGACCATTCAGAAGTTTGCCAAATTATATGGGTAATGTATATAGTGGATGAATTTGTAAGTACCGTGTAGTTTTCCGTTGCTGTAACTTGGAAGGAAAATGCTTGCGTAGAAATGTGGATGACATTGATCTGTACGCTGCCGGAGTGAGTGAAAGGCCCTTGCATGGGGCTCATATTGGACCAACTTTTGCATGCCTTATTGCCAAGCAATTCCGCAATTTGAGATTTGGAGACAGGTTTTGGTTTGAGAGCAATGGATATCCAGGTTCATTTTCACCATGTGAGTATGCAATTACCTATTTAAAAAAATACAAAATTGTTATTAATGTCAGAACTCCTGTTTAACACATATTGCATATTTTTCGGTTTTCAGATCAATTGAACGCCATAAGGAAAGTAAGTTTGTCTCGAATTATCTGCGATAATTTGTACGGCATCTACACATTGCAGCCATATGCACTAAGGACACCAGGACCAGGGTTTGTACAAATTTTATATTTTCACATTAAAAAGACAGTCGAACCTTCAATTACACCAATTGATTACACGATCGATCGATACGTTCATGTTTGATTTGCCCATGACGAACCACGCTCGATTGTAATGACGGTTCGATTGTGATAAGCCTAACGTTTAGGCCTAACGTTCGAAATCAATGGCCACCGTTACGAGAATTTGTCCCGTTTTCACAGAAACGAACGTGTGCCATGTGATCATCCGAGCATTCCGAGCCTGGACCTCGGTTATTGGAAGGAAGATTACGCACCTAACGCCAATTACAAGAAATAGTTGACAAATTGTTCATAATTACCCGCTCCGTGGCGTGCATTGTGTAGTGAAAAATGTTGCCAGCTGCGCCCTTCAAAAGTAGTACACGTCGCCACAGTGGTCCAACGGGAAATTGACTCCGCCTTCAACCCACACAAAAGCTTGTAAGAATTGTTTCAAAATCATTATTTGTACCCCGCAAACTCATTTTCGCTAATCATAAAAACATGGCGGAGTCGATTACCTTTTTCCACTTTCCATCAAAACTGAAAATTATGTACTGCGATAAAGAAGGGCGCTTCAAAGAGTTTGGCAACATCGTGTGTAATAATGCCATCACGGATTCCGCATATTTTAAGTAGTTCTTCATCTATTTTTGATAATTATTATCAAGCATCATCCCAGTGTTTTGCGCTGCTGTCAGTTCCGGGAACGCAGTGAAACTCCGCCTCCGGTTTAGTCTGACGGCTAATCTCTGCCACGTAACTTCGGCAGCCAGGTCACGTGACTAAGTGGGAGGAGATTGACTTATAAGGCACGCCTCATGGCGGAGCCTCGCTGCAATCCCATACATGAACATACAGCGTCATCATGCGATAAAATATTTTTCTCATTTGTTATTGTTTTTATAAAAAATGAAACTAAATGCCCAATAACACGGCATTCTAAATTATGCCAGGGCGAGTTCAAGGGAAATAAAAAATGAGGGGAGAAGGGAGGATGGGCGGGAGAAAAATAATTAAGGTTTTATGTTTTTTTTGCTAAATTAAGACAAAAATTTGATCGCTTTCACAAAATATTTGCGATTTCAAATTTCATCATTTGTATCTACGTACCATGGTATATGAAACCTCGTGCGAATTATTTATACAGCATTATTATAATAATACTGAATAACTGTAAACGAGTAATTTATTTTTTGATGTACACTGAAAATAAATGTGAATACACATCGACCAATATGTTAAATTAATTTTCTTTAATTAATACAGCCTACATATATTTCATTCCTCACTAAGTAAATATTCTATTGAATTATACACCGCATCACAGCTGCAAGCAAATGTTATTTCATTTTAAAAAATAATTAAATATAGGTACAAAATGTGCCAATTATTTAATATACCCATATAAATACAATTTGAATAAATTAAATACAGCTGTAATAACTTAGTCTAATTAGCAATATAACAATAAATAAATAAATAAATATTGATACCATAAAATTGAATAGAAAAACAATAAGTAAATGGCCATTTTTATGTGCATGTGCGCAGTTACACGCAAGAAAATATGGTTCTGTAAATTCAATTAAGATTTGTGCAATTATATATCAGCGTATTCTTTTGTTTATCACATCGAGTCATTTTCTACCTGTACAAAGCACACATCTAAACTTTTGCTTTGCATTTTTATACTTTTTACTTGCATATCTATCATATATTCTATACACTACATATAGCAAATACGATAGCATTGGTACTGTTTTGAAGCAAAGCTTATCTGTTTAGTTCCACCCTAATTACGATCGTTCTATAGATCCAACCAAACAGATATCTATTTTCCCCTATATTAAGTTACAATTACTACAAAAATTAAGCCACATGGTCCAATGCAATTAGAAGTTTGAAAGCAAACATCCATATGGATGCTGCAACTCATTTTATAAAAGCTAACAAAGTGATCATCTCTTTTTTTTTGTACCAATTTTGCACAGCTGCTTGTTTTCAAATGCTTCAAAAAGTTCAGGCAAACACTTGATGAAGGATTTGCAGACAATCCAGTTTTGCAATTCTAAAGTAAATAAAGGAAACAATAATATAAGGAACTGAAAATGTGACTCATCCTTTTGGTAGTATCATGCAAATCAGACAGTGTAAAACTGTATAGCTGCGGACGACTGCAATTCAATTTGTCCCATCTTGAATTGAAGTCTTTGTAGCCACTTGAGAAGTGGTCCAGATAACAAAGAAGCATCTCCTCGAGTTGGAGTTGGAGGAGGTCGATTTTCGCACGCCTGAAGCCGAACCAGTAGATGCGAAGCGAGCTGCACGCAATGTAAATTCATTCAAAAACATGTTATTATATGCATATGAATAGCTCGGCTACTTAAAACCAAAATTACCTGGCTGCGATAGGAATTCAGAACCGGCTTCCACATTGGAAATAGCTGCGTAACAAAAGAAACCACTTTATTAATACGCAGTCACTTCAACCGAGTGGTAACCACCGCACAGCGTGCACATTTAAACATCATACTTTGGCCAAAACCGTCGAGTTGCACTCCAACAGACCTTCCATCAAGCTCAAGAAATGCAAAGTCACCATTTCTGCCAACTGAAAATGCACCAAACAATTTCCATATAACCAATGTTAACGTTCTTCCGGTTTGTGTTCTGTGTATTTCAATGGAAGAACCGTGTTTTTTTTTTTTGGCGCTGATTCTGTAAACTATATTTCTTTATATATTGAGAAAGAGGGGGAATGGAAAAATTCTAGAAATCTGAGGGCACAAAGTGACCACATGAAAGGAAAAAAAGAAGGTAGAAAAAGCAGGTGAAAGTGGTGAGAATAGAGGAAAAAGTTGACAAAAGCTAGACTAGAGGGTCCCAACCTGATCCTCTCCCTCCTGCCGAGGCATACAGTGGAATAACAGAGTGAGCAGTAACAGAGAAAAGTCCAAGTGTCAAACAATTAGCATTGTGTCACTTTTGAGACTTGCGTGCAGTTGCACTGTACATATTCAGTACTATGTGCCTATATATGTATACGTCAACTTCTGTTCACAAATTTCTTACCACTTTGGAATGAGCCAGAAGTTGGAGGATTCCCGGAGTGACTTTGGCCCAGAAATCGGAAATGGTCAGCGAAGCTGCATGGTGATATTCTCCACTTGGGTTGTTAAGCGCAGCCAACTGTTCGCAGTACATGGTCCACAACTGGTGTAAAAATACCATTAATTGCAAGAAATACTGCTTACAAGGCACAAATATCCTGGATACTATTTACCGTACCTGACATAGAATAAAGGCATGGAAAAGCGATGACATGTGAAGTACGGAAGCCTATAAGATACTCCTTGATCAGCCAAGTTCATGTCACTACTTTAAATTCCCAATACGGGCAATCGTATATACGCATACTTTGGATTGTTCCGCAAATCCTGCAAAGATCACTTGAATATGATCAGCAACATGGCTACTTGCTTCAAGAGGTATAGGCTGGCATATAAGGCTGCTTGTTCCACCGATGACTGCGATGTGTATCAGGGCACCGAGCAAAAGCCACGAGAGTAACCGGATATGAGTGACGCAGTCGATGAATTCTCTCGGCCTTCCAGAAATAAACGTAAATACTTTTTAAGCATAATAACTTAATGCATAACAAGTGAAAACTATACATAGGAAATGAATATACCCTTGTTGAGCTGCTGGAAGTGTATTGTACAGCCATGGAAGGTATCGATTGACAGACCTCATTTCCCGGTTATTTCCACGGGTAAATTCCAAGGCAAGGTATTGGGCAATCCCGGCTTTGACGGCACCACCCAAAGTATCCTCGTTGAGCCCCACCAGAGTGCCCTTGAAATTACTCTGCAGTAACAGTAAAATACTTATATAACGAATCATTATATACTATCTTGATACTATTAAACTAGATTAAAATAAGTTACATACTTTGATTTTGCTTAAAGTGTGGACATCTGCGATGAAATCCATCGCGTCCGTCAAATATTGCCGCATGCACTCCGCCGAACTTGTGGTCATCATATTTTGAAGTTCCCAATCTACTACCCCAATGTCTTCCAAGATGATGCTAGGACCGAGTGTGCCACCAGCATCTTGCACTACAAACTGATGAAGTCGATCGTACATTAAACCGAACTAAATTGAAAATTTTCGCCAACTCACTTGTACGAGCATCAGTAAATTTTTATCCGGAATATTAGTTTTAAACTTGAGGGTCTGTACAAGGTCGAACACAACCATTCTGGACAGAAATAATTTGTCTCGTTCCTACATAACAGTATTAATCAAAATCATTTAGCAATTACATGTATGAAATGTCAGTTACAATGGGTTAAAATTTACTTTGGAAAAAGCTCTGTTGCACAGATGACAAACATCCAGGAGGTGTTGGTACTGGAAGTAGCAATTTTGAATGATGAAACTCAATATTTTAGAGAATGGATCCAAGATAGACTGAAATCAACATATATGTATGCATATTACTACCAAAGGTGGGAAGAAATTACTACAGCATTATATAGTTTACTTTAAAACTGTGAAGGCCAGGAATCTTGAGGATTGAGCAAAATATCTTCATAGTTGGAGTCATGTCCACTGCAGTTGGCAAAGCTAGAGACAATCGCCTGAGGAATACATCAAACTGTGGCAGAATAGTTGCCCAAGCTGCCGAGGATGCTTCAAGTTGAAGACAATCAAGGTACGCCGCCATGTTACTCATCACACGCGGCACAGTGTCAGTCGGTAAATTCTTTTTCTCATTTAAACCCTGCATTGGAATTCCATATTGTATCGTTATACCTTATTTCATTCGCAAATTATACATGCGGTCAACCAACTTCTAATAGAAGCATCAACGGGGCCATTGGATTCAGCTCGTTGAAGTCCGACAATGCGAATGCGATAGTTTTGAAGAATTCTGGATCTGAAAGAGCAATTTTAATTGGCAATCAATACGAGTATATAACCCAAATTAAACAATTGTGTCCATTCCATCTGCATCTTACCTTCAATCTTGGTCTGGAAAATTTGCAGGAATACGCCAGAAGGGGCCAACTGATGCAAGACGCACCTCAGGAATTGTCTTGCTATACTTCTGGCATTGCCAGGTAAATACACGTTTGAGTCCACTTCCCAAGGGTACATGACACTCGTGGCGATCCTAATTCACACAAAAAATCCCCCTTTTCATATATAAAGTGCTCAATGACAGTTCTCCATGAAGTTTATAGGTGTACCTTGCAACAGTGTGAAGGATTTCCGGTAAGAGTGGAGCTGCAAACACAGGTTCTCTATGGATGTAAGTCGAGAGGATGACAATACTCAAACCCAACTCTTCATCGCTGTAACTTTCAATAACAGAACCGCAATCTCCACAGCGCATCACCTGAATTACAACATATTCCGTGCACAAAGAATTACAAAAGCATAGTAATGATGATCAAAATGAATGTTGAATACAATATTAACCATGGTATCCTCTGAACATTTGGATGTGAGCGAAGCAGAATTTTTGGATCCACTGCTGCTGGCTGCAAATTCACCTTTCCTAGATTTCCTAATAAAATAAAACCTTCCTTTAAATATCTACAAGTCGTA
Organism: Glomeris marginata; assembly: GCA_034696005.1. Taxonomy (NCBI): domain Eukaryota; kingdom Metazoa; phylum Arthropoda; class Diplopoda; order Glomerida; family Glomeridae; genus Glomeris; species Glomeris marginata. The sequence continues at coordinate 60,130 of JAQFZQ010000011.1, read as the reverse complement.
TTTACTAGTCGTATACCAGTTTTTATATTTACCTCGTGGATGCATTGCGGATGTCCACCAGCTTCTGACCATCCAGTGACCCAATCGCTGGTTTCCTCTGACGTCTTGGCCTAAAATGGCTTTTACCTTTACTCTCGTCTGCAATATATAAGTACGTATACATTTAACAATAGGGTAATTTTAAATTTTAATCCCAACCAAAAAGAACGGTAGTTTATGACGTCACCGTGATCGTGTCCGTAACGATGTACAAGCTTTTCTTGGCCGAGCAAAGACGATACATCGTGGTCATGAGGTTCTAAATTAATAGCTTCTACACTTCCCGTGCTCTGGTAGAGTGCATCAAGGTGTGAATCGTAAGCTTTGGTCAGTCTCGGGCTTGGACACGGGCTCTGAAAATGAACATATCCATCAGGCTTTCCATGAATTACACAACAGTAGTACTATATAGATTAATTTGGGTTCAAACTTTAAAGAAGGTGGTGTCCGGAGTTCGCGCATCTAGTCGATACGTGGGGTAAAGCCTCTGGGACACTCCCAGATTCGGTTCAGGAGTAGGAACCATGCGGTCTAGGAACGCCGGTTGCGGCACCAGGTACGCATCCCTGGATATTGATGGTGTTCTGACAGGTATCACACCTTGAACATCCGCAGTGGACGTTAGTGGCTCAATCACTGGTCGGCTGGTCATTGCAACTGGCAGAGGCAAAGTCCGTGAACTTTCCACCTGTAAAATACCACTAACATTTACAATTGACTCATCCTAAAATTACCAAACACCGCTGTCAAACCTGCAACTGAGGAACGGGAGCCAATTCAAAAGAACTCCTCTTTGGTTTAATCTCTGCTGGGCCACCGGTAGTTGGAGCTGAAATGACTCTTAGTTGTTCGTACATAGTGAGTTTGCAAGTTGACGTGGTCACCACGGACACGGAAACCGAATCGGACATAACCAATGCTGGTTTTTCAACGATGGTCACCGCATCCAGAGACGGCAAAGTGGAACATGGGCTTTTGCCGTCAGTCACTACAGACATCAAGGCGTCACTCGCAGTTATTTCGCTAGGTTCTCCGGAATGCTTCCAACCTTCCAAGGTGTTCCACACTCTTCCAAAAAGGGAAGTTGGCCCGGAACCGTTGCCGTTACCCGCAGTGGGTTTTTCGGAAGAGCTTGCCGCAGATGCAGGCGAGTACCATCTGGATGTTGGATCGGAAGCGGCAACAGCTGGCCGTGCAGGCATCACTTCCGCTCTGGAAGGTGGACCAACAGGAAGGAGTCTTTCGGGTGATGGAACATTGGCTGCGACGGATTGAAGTCGAATAGGAGAATGTACTTCGATGGTCCACGGAACAGTTGCCTGGTACTTTTGCAGAAATAAGGGGTATTTATGTAATTAACCCACATTTTGGGACAGATAACTTTCTGTTAACTTACTTTAGGAGTTGAAGTTGCGGTAGTCTGTTGAGAAAGTGTTTGAGTTGGTGTCAACGGTGTATCTGGATGCTCGAGTGAAGGGGTTCTTTTCGGCTCCACTTTGATAGGCTGCCCAACAATATGTCGTCCATCAGCTGCGTCAACCTTCGCGCTGTCTTTCGTTATGGGATGAGTTTGAATGGGTTGGAAGAGGTACGAAGGTATCGGTGGTTTCTGAGCCACAATTGTAGGTTCTCTCCTCACTATCTGCTCCAGTTGGCTAGGATCCAGAACTTCCATCTTGAACTTGGACGGTGGCATCGTCACTTGATCAGGTTTGGGTAACTGCATTATATAACATCAACGAATGAAAACGGAACGTTTCAACTATTTTCTAAATTCATCTGTCTCAAATACATACCTGAACGTACTTTCTGCCTTTGGCCTCAGATCCGAGACTTTCTTCGTCAATGGACGTAGATGACCCTGCACTGGACATCACTGTAGCTGCTACGTTAGACCTCTTCTGGCTTTGGTCCTCAATGACGACTGTCGAAGTGGCAATCATTGGAGGCATCGTAGTCCTCACGAGTTTGGCAATGTAAACGGAGTCAGAATGCACCGTCACTTCACGGATAAAAACTTCTCGCGACTCATCCGAAGAAGTTTGGCTCTCCCTGTCATCCGCCGCTATCATTTTGCAACTTTCCTTGGCGGGACTGTCAAATATCACATAGTTGTTTGTATACTACAGTATTACATCAATTATCGATCGTATTTACATTTACCTTAGTTTGGTGTCGGAGATCTCTGTTGGCGACTCAGAGCTTGAAAGACGCTTGGAAGCTTCTCCGGGAGATTTGAGTTTATCGAAAGAATCGTTAAACGCCTGCAGCTGATTTGCCATCTGCATTTCCACCCCTTTCTCAACGGTTATTGAGGCCAATTGTCCTGTAGCAGGCTGGTCAGATGAGACTTCATTTAGAATGTAACCTTCCGCTTCAGTCCACATTACTGCTTTTTCAGCACGCGCATGTTCTCCCATCGCACTCAGTTCTCCCAAGGAACCCTTTCAACAATCCACACAAGTTTCATTATTTCGACTGTCAATTGCTTTTGGTAATACCAAGAGTAATACACACTTGTAAATTCTCTGGCTGAGGACTTTCCGATTTGGGGCTTTCAGGAATGACTTCCAATTCGGGTTCAACCTCGTCCGCATCCACGGCCAGAATGTAATCCGCGTACTTCCGACCTTTCCACTACATTCAAATAACATTTTTAAGCAAAATTCAACCGAATTTCCTAATTATCGTTATATTAAGAAAAATATTTTTAAGTGATATAACCCTTGTTTCGAGATGTTCATTGAGTCCCGCATCAGAATCATCATCTTGCACAGTGATACCGTGTCTTTGATAATGAACTTTGCCCTCGGCACCTGATGGACCCATGGTTATAATAGCGGATTCTCCTAAAATTCCTCCAGGACTGCATGGAGGAGTTTCCCACTCTTGTATGTGGCCCAACTCAGCTGCCGACATCATACCCAGTTCTTCGGCAAACAAGATGATAAATTAAAGCAGGTTAGGTATCGATTCAACTCGGTTTTCGTACCTCTAGCCTGCAAGGTGCTTGCAGTTGTGATGACAGATGATGGTGAAGGACGTTTACAACGATGGTAGTGGGCCTCGAGAGAATTCAGCACGATGCGCACCAAACCGTTTATTTGCTTCGGCAATGGCGGGGAATTGTAACGATACTGGAAAACGTGGCAACATTTCATTACCTACCATCAAGTTTCTCCATATTCAGATCTATATTTTGAATAGTACTTTATAAAGCAGTACGCAGACCGACACGAGCCACGCGTGTCTCGAGTGCGATTCTAAGCACCAAAGGCTGTAGTTTAAATGAGCAGCCTCAGAGGAGCTTCTAGATGGTGCTGGGCAATATTGGAGTAAAGGAAGGCACATGGGTAACAGAACTGTCCCCATTTTGAAATTGCGGTCCAGAACCTTGAATGAAATACAGGTCAATTAACTGATAAATTACTTCAAGTTTGACAACGAACTTACTCGAGGCAGATTTGCCAGGAAAGAATTGAACATTGGCAGAGTCCTGTAGAAATAAAATCGTGTTTTCAATCGCATTGAATGAATGTATTTGCAATAATGCAAGGTCACCTCATTTTAGACGGCGATATGCAGAAGCATTTATCTTGCGGACTGAAGCCCAGAAGTATACTCAAGTGTCGCAAAACAATATTCTGTTTCAAAATAAAAGTAAAATGTAACTGTACTTAGCCGCCGGCAAGAATTAATGTGTCCTCTTACTTGTGTTTTGGCAAGCATTTTTTCATCTGATGGAAAAGCGTGATTTGGATGCGAAAGAAACTGGAAAAATGCATTGGATTATTATAATTAACATCCTTAGCAAGTAAAATCCAAGTATATTAACCTGCATAAATAAGAATATGAGAAGATGCATTGTATCCTGGTCCCGGTCATCAAGTTCCAGCACTTTATGGAACATGGTGCGGAAACTGTGTTCATCGTGCAACTGGTCTTTTATGTGGCCGTCTATTATATTAAGTAAAAACCTCATAATATTTACCTACCACAACTTATAAGTTATGTGTATTACATGCCTGGAAACAAATGATTAGGAAACTGTCCAGAGGCTTGCGGATGTCCGATGCCAAATTTGGAATACTTCCTTTTAAGTATCGGAGCTGAAGATTGACGTCCAAATAACTTTTCCTTGTCAACAACTGTAAAGTAATTGAGAGGGATCAGTACTGACGACTTGTAATTGATTCTTTTAGGGGTTAAACGCAACTTACCTGGTTTTTCTTGTTTGCAAATCATGCCCCCGGGTGCCGACATGGCTCGTTTGTACCTCAACTTGGTTCCTTGACTGGAAGTGAGTGATCGTACACTTTGAGTTGCCGACTGATTGATGGCTTCTTGAGCTCGATTCAGTTTCTGTACAAACACCTCATTACTTGAGTCGGTATTCTTCAAGTCTGTAAACACGGATAAGTAACCGCACAATTACACAATGTACGATGTCACTTCGGCACACAATAATTAACTCACCTCTTGGAAAAGATAAATCTCCACTCTTTTCTAAAAACAGCTGGGCCTCCAAGAAGAGAGTATCGAATCGGTTTATAAAGAAATCCCACGAAAGGATGTTGCGATCTGGCAAACTGTTGTACAGCTGATACAGTGTTTGAAGAATCATGGGACGGTCCACGATAACCGTATCGAATTGTACCTCCAAACACCAAGTGAGACACTGGAATGAAACATATACTTTTAGAATATAAAATATTGTAACACAATATAGAGCTGTGATAATGTGGACTCAGTATATTTTAGCCCCAAATACATTTAGTACTGTCGATATGGAAATGAAGAGTTATACGCAGCAAGTACGCAGTTTACCGAAAGCGCGCTGTCTTTGATCGTGTCCAGGAACAATATTGCTTTTTCGGCAACTGTTGGGTTGATATCATCTACACTGCTGATGAGATACGTGAAAGCATTGGCCATCGATGACTGCAAAGCTTGACTGTGAGTTACGGCCACTGGATCCAGAAAGCGAGCTACGACCGTAACTCGCTCAACTGTCCGCAAGTAATCAACACACCCGTTCACCATACGTTCATCATTAACAATGTATACTCTAAAAAAGAAACAGAAGACGGACCAGATGCGAAGCGAACTTTCCAGTCTTCACTGTGAAAATCATCTTCAACTACTTTCCAAAATGTGTCCGCGCCAGCCGGCAATGTGATGCAGTGAGTTAACATTTGAACACTCAGCTGAGCGACGTGTGAATATTCCGATTGCAGTTGATTCCATAAACTACAATTAATTCAAAGACAATAATTGCAGTATCAATATTATTTTACCTCGGGAAAGTTTACCATACTTGTTTATTAGGAGATTTTCCTGGCACCAGATCAGAAAGCCACGATGCTCTTTGGCAGCTTTACTCAAACACTCCGCATGTAAGGCCAAGATCTTCAAACAGCTTAGAAGATGGTACAGCACATCAGGGTCATCATATTTTGGAATTTCCTTACAACGGAAATGGACATATTTTAGTAATATATTTATATATTCTGTGCATTTACGCATATTCACCTTGAGTAGAACATAGATGAGTTGCAAGTGGATTGGTAGCTCATCCAATGCGATTTTGAACTTCCCCTGACTAGTATGCCAAAATGACTGATCCTCTCCAGGGATTTCCAGACCAGCAAGATAAGATTGCTCGTTTTCATCCACAACAGTAGTTTGCACAATAGACACCTTAGCTACCCCTGATAATAAAGTTTCCATTAGTGCACTTTGCAGATAATGTGTGCTAATTTATACTATATAATGGGTCAAGCTACTGACCGACATCCACATCTGACAATGTGACAGCTTGGGCCACTGCTCTCTCCACTTCCTCCGTAGCAATCAAACCAACGGTTTGAAGTGGAGCTTCGTTAACAGTCTGAACAGTTGCCGTCAGGATGGGCATCTGGACAACTTCGGGTAAAGAACTCTCGTGGTTCCTTTGTATCATATCAGCAGCACCACGCTGCGTCATCGCGATGACCGCTGCCGCAGCCGCAACAGCCAATCCTCCTTCTCCCGGTGCCTTCGAGTAATCTATTTTCTCTGGTGATTTTTCATTTCTTCTACGTATATGTTCACTGTCATCAGTTGTGCCATCGCACGCTTGCTAAAAATCCATTCATTATTACATTCCCGTGTTAATCGCACATGTACACCTGATTTTAAAGCACCTGTGAAACTGCAGTTTCCAACGGTGGTGAAATGTACTCCACAATCTCGAGGGAAAGTTGGAACAGAATTGTGATAGTTTCACAATAGATACACTCAATACTTTCTTTGTCCTTGCAAGTATGAGTGCCTTCCCAAGGGGCTTTGATCATCTCCTGGATTAAAGACATCGCTTCGCGAGACATTATCTGATCCATTCCCAAGTGAGGATCAACATCTTGCAATTCCATCTACATAATGCAAACATTTCACACCATTACACCCATTTTATTTTCATACACAGACACAGTGGAACAAAATTCACCTGACGTAAAAGGATATCCAGCATGGACACGAAGCACGGCAGATTCAACTCCGCGTCACTTTTAGGCTCGGCGGGCTTTGAGTCGGTTTTCTCGAAGGAAGATAAAGGAGATGTTGGACAAGAGTCAGCTCCGGGACGAACATTACCATCAGTAGCTGGAATAAACAATTATTAGAACTGTTAGATGCTAAGGTACAGGTAACCACAGATTTTACCATAACATGCAACCAGAAAGAAACACCCAGTGACAAAGAGAATAGGGACAGTCCTTTTCCCATTTACTTGATAAGTAACTTTGAAACTCGCCTGTACACAACACGTAACAGCAACACGAACAACATATCTGAATAATTACAGATGATGCTGCTGTGCATTGGCGTTCGGCCAGGAGGACACTGCTTCGGGATTGATTGCGATGGTTCGTGGCCACTCTGGACGTTGTTAGTTGCTTTGATGCCATCATTGAACATGGTGAATAGTAAACTCAATGGTACAACGATGTCCAACAAGCAAAGAATCTACAACATCCAAATGCAATTTTAGCGGCAAAATGGGGGTTTGTTATAGTGCTTCAGCTGCATGTAACATTACCTGTAGCCATACAAGTGCCTGTTCTTGAACGGGGGTAGTTGTATTTTTAAAGCGTGCTGTCAGAAATCCGTACATCTGATGACCATCAAATCCCAGCGGACTCATTTCAGGATCAAGCACCTTACTGTAAAAGATGAAGTATAAATATTCCAATCATTTGTCACAAAGGATATATAATGAAATTATTGTACCTTAGGAGGATCTTCAGTTGCGAAAGTTCACTTTCTGCAACTTCATTGCGGATTGCTTCCATCCAATGAGGCATGATGCACTCCCAAATCTACAAGAAACGATTGTTATTAACTGCATCATGATGAAAGCTTCCAAAAATTAACATTCAATGTGTAACATAACCTCAAGGCTGATGATCTCATACGGAACTAGACAAAACAGTCGGCTGAACCCATCTTTTATGTGACCGATCTTACTAGTCACATAATCCCTAATGCATTGAATATATGTGATGCACATTAGTTTGTAGTTTCCGGTTAAGTAAATACATATTGAGCAAAAAATCCTGTTTTACCAATGCCCACCAACTCTAGCGAAATTCGGTGGATGCGGCAACAGACATGATACAAAGACGTCAAAATGCGACTTGGCAATATCCAAGAGCCAGTTATGAACGTACTGTCCAATGTTCCAAATAATAATACTTATTATATTAATCATTACTTCACGTTTCACATGTACAATCTGACACGGATACCTCAGACTTCAGCCTTTCCAGGACACCACCAATTTGATCTGAACATTAAAATACACACATAAGTATATGAAATGTACATCTAGTACCCCTAAAACACAATGTTCTTTACCATCTCTCAAGTAAGCAGTTGCGTAAAACCACTGAAACACCATTGCCAGAAGCCGTCCTAAAGTTTCCTGTGACGGGAACGTAAATTATAGATTATTATGTAATATAATTAAAGAGCCAGGGTTTTTGCCAATGCGATTTACCACAGGGGTGTCTTCTGTCGGTGCACAATGTCCAACCAAAAGGTAGATGCCATACCGGCTGAGCATTCTCCGTTCTTCCAACACGTTTGAATCTATCTGCATCTCTGTTTTGAGAAAACCCAACCTTACGTGATGTTCACCTAGCTCTTTGAATGTCTTATCGGCGATTGGTTGTGCCTCCTTCAACAAACTAACCGATGACGGCAATATTAAAGCACAAATCCAGTTTGAAATGCTACAAAACAAATTAAAAAATCCATATAACCTGATGATTGCTTCAACCATATAAACTTGCAACTCGGGGTCCATCAACCACGGACTGCCAATGACCGTGTGAACTATGTGGTCACCACCACGTCGGTTATTGTGCCGAATTGTGTGGCACTGCGTGCAATATCGAGTCGGTCTATTCCCATTGTAACTTGCACATTCAGTTGAAAAGCAGGTGAATAATGCTGTTTTGTCCATTGATCTGCAATTCTGCCAATGATGAATGTTCATTATGTAATTCACTGTTGCCTAATAGCTTGCTAATAGTACAAGCTGTATCATCAACATTGAATGGTTACTTTGTTGTCACAGATGAGAGACACTTGCTCTATTGGCAACAGCGCATCGTGAAAATGAGCATCTTCATTCTCACGTCGAATCTGATCTGCGCAATCCTGGCAAATGTATAATGGTGGTGGATGGTCACCAGTTCCAATAGCAATCAATGGATCCAGACACATCTAAAGTTCGCAAGCAAATATATCATGTTAGCGTATGAAATCACAACATAAAACAGCAACATGCACTCACTTTAATCGCTTCGTTGTTAACTGCACTTAGACAATTTTCTCTTTGACAAGTTCTTGGGGGCCATCCTATGTTTATTTACTATCAGTAAATCCTCATGCAAATAGTCAAGTTCATTAATTACCATTGAATATGGGCTGAATGCCTTTACGCTCGTAAGGCAGCGGATTAAGCGAAGGCCAGTAATGGAACAGAAGGTTGGCCGCAGCGGCGCGCGCTTCGGATGTGCCGTGAGCAATCACGCACAGTAGGTCTTTCGTGATGTCAGCTTTAAGACTCATTAAACATTCAAGAAGTTGGCAATGATGGCCTACAAATTATCAAAAATCATTTACACAGAAGAAATATATTTCCATGTTCTGAAAAATTGAAGTCAATTTCTTTTTCTTACTGGGAGTTTTGGAATATTGGAATATGGTCATGATGATGGCAGCGGTGGATAAATTAGCATAATTCCTTGCGTCCGTGTTGGCTATTAAATCACAGAAAATCTCATTTTAGTGTATTTTTTTTGAAGGTGACAGTTTCAACAGCATGGAAACAATTGAGCCTGCTAGAATTGTCACATTAATACATAAGTAAATAAATAAATAATTAAATTGATTTACATTTTTAATAATTTGTAAATTAGAAAATCCTAAGAATTATACACTTTGATAAAGCAACTTGATTGCAGCATAATTTATAAATGTTATATTGTAAGAAATATCGATACCAGACCAAGAGCACATACTTATGGAAAATGGCAAGAGATAGTTGCATATTGTGTCGATGATTTCTTTGTGTAAAATCTCTGGAAATATGGCCATCGTTGATGCAACCAAATAGGGAAGTGTGTCGATCATCTCGTGTTCCAAGAACGGCACTGCGCAGATCATTGTGTGCAAAATCCCATGACCTAAAACTATTTCCAATAAAATAATAAGCAATCCAATCCATTTGTACGTACTAACAATATATTGTTAGTACGTACATAAACACAATTGATACATTATAATGCAGTAATTCGTGTTATACCCTGTACACCAGATTGAATTAGTGGGATTATGTCTACCAGCTGCACTATTGCTTGATAGAATGCTTTATAATCAAGACTTGGAAATAAAGACATTCTCATGTGATCTTGATCTTTGTTCCTCATCATTTCCAGAGGGATGCTTGGTACATCTTTTAGAACGCTATTTTGTAGATACATATACAAAAACCAAATTACAGGTTTGCAGATCCAGTTGCAAATCGAATGCGGACTTCCAAATTTAAATTGTAGTGCATATACTACCTCAATAATGTTTGTGAGAAATATTTGAGGGTGTTAGCTATGTCCATTCCAGATGGTAGAGGAAGAATTCCATGTCTCACACGATAATGGTAATCATTCAGTGTTCTTATCTTGGCTGTAACTATATAATGAGCATAAAATATTTATTAAAAAACTATATTAGAATATATATCGATCCAATTAATTTTTCATCCTGTAGCTGTTCATACATGTTGCTGCTCTTGTTGCCATCTTGTTAGTTGATGGTAGTCCACTTTAGTTAAAATCAGACCTGAAAAATACATGTTCATATGCGATTTATTAAATATGATCAATTGATGGAATTTTAGAAAAGATGAATAAACACGACAGGAAAGCCATATAATTTGCAACGCGCAACTTTATTGCCTTGCAGTAAATTGCACGCAACTATGGTACAAATGTTACAGCAAAACATTGCACGGTAGCCAACTTCTACGCAAGAAAATTGCATACAATTTAGGGCACAAAATCCACCGTCATTTTCAAAGTACATGCAACCGTGAAACTTACTACTACTATTAAACTAAATGTTAGCGACTTATTTTATTTCACTGACCGTCATTTGCCGTCACATTTCACGCCATTTCTGTCAAACGGAACTAATTCAGAAACGCAATGCGACATCTTCTATATTGATCATCACCACAGCCAGAAAGAAAATCGTGAATTTCGCAGCCTCCAGGGTGCGATTAGCCAATCAGAACAAGGTAATAATAGTACTGAGTGACGTCACCAACAATAACCAGCCAATCAACGCAGTAGAGTCTCCCCGCAATCAACGGCGCTTGTACTAGATGACATACACTGAGAAATTGCCACATATCATTCACGAAGGCTGTAAAAGGACCTTGCATTACGTTTCCAATGCGGAAGTATAATTCTTAACGAAGTATCGGCAATAGTCGACTTCAATTTTAATACTTATTTTAACAGCAGCACATAATTTATTTTTTTAACGTAAATTTTGAATTTTATCGAATGTGGGTATTTGGATACGGATCGCTTGTATGGAAAGCAGATTTCCCATATGTAAGGAAATTACCTGGTTATATAAAAGGTTATAATAGGAGATTTTGGCAAGGAAGCGAAGACCATCGTGGGGTTCCTGGGAAGGTAACCTGGAATTGTTTTTTAAACATTTTTTTCCATATAAATCATGCTAATAATACATAATAATACATAATAATAATACTAACATTAAAAAATTTCATCTTTAATTAGCCTGGAAGGGTTGTGACCTTGGTGAAATCTTCAGATGTCAAGGTATATAACCTTTTATTTCTATCTATCTACATAGTCGTTCAAAGTAAATTTAAGAGAAATCAGCTGTTTATATTTTTACCCCTCTGACAATGTACAAAAGTCAATTACACGTATTTATCTATAGATAATTTACATTTGACAGGATCTAGTCTGGGGAGTTGCCTATGAAATAGCAGAAGAGCATGTCGCAGAAGTATCAGCTTACCTCGATTACCGAGAAAAAGATGGTTACGAGAAGGTTGATGTCACATTCCATCCGGATTCCTCAAGCGAACAACCCTTCCAGCTGATCCTTTACGTTGGCAATGAAAACAACCCGTACTATTTGGGGCCTGCAACCACCGAACACATCGCCAAGCAGATTCAAGGGGCCGTGGGTCCAAGCGGCACCAACACCGAATACTTGTTCATGCTGGCCGACACGATGCGCGCTTTATTTCCCCGAGTCGTGGACCGGCACCTTTCTGACATAGAGAAGGCTGTGAAACAAGCATCTGAAATGAGAATCGCCAACAGTGCCTAATTTGTTAGGAAAACACTTGTGAATACCACTAAATGCAACTATATTTTATGAACCACAATATTTTAATTTTATTCAAATATATTAATAAACATTTGAATCATGGTCCTGTGAAATATTCACGTAATATATAAACCAATATTGTGCAGCTTTAAATATTTAAATTTCGTTTTGTGTAGCGAACTTGTACAGCAAAATACGCTAATAAAATATATATTATGTGGTTTTCGAAGCTTTTTTCCATTATATGAAATTGCATCTCATACAGTAAATCACATCATACTATATTTTCTACACATATACGTTTTTTCATCCATTGGACATGAAAACCTGAGTTTGCAGAGAAATTACCATTCGCGGTAACCGAGTTATTCGTCTGTAAATCTCTCGCATTTGAATTTGCGGACCGTTGTAGCCTCTGTACCTGTGAATATAAATAAATTCACATTTAAAAGAAATGCTAAATTGCGGTAATGTGAATTTGCAATGAATATTACAGTACAAATTACCAGTGGGTTGTTGAATAGTTTTGAATTTCCACCGTGAAAGAGGCATATCGGTTCGCAAAATGCATATCCTATATGTGCGTAAAAATCCTGCTTATCACGAGTGTTGAGGTAAACTTCGCAGAAACCCAATCTGTATGGGATATAAAAAGAGAGACATTTGTATTTGACAAGTATATTCGAAAAACATGTATATTTTTATAAATTACGTAGTTTTGCTAACGATTTGGCAAACTGCTCCGTTTTGTCCATAAGCATCTTCCCAATGCCTCGCCCTCTGTGGTCTTTTCGAATCACAACTATAAATAAAATAATAGAAATTTTAAGAACTTGCGCTGCAATGTTATGTGCGCAATATTTGCTATGCTAATCAATGGAGGAAGTTGCGCGTGAATCGACTACGTGCAATATTTCGCATTCGTACGCACCAGATTCAATCCAACAGGCGTCAGAATGTTCAATTACTCTCCCGATTCGGCTGTGTCCGATTAACTTTCGCTCTTTTGAATCCAACAGCAACAACGAGCACGGCAAATCATCGGAGGATTTTGTTAAACTGTGCATTCTAAATGCAAACCATCGAGCATGGTCATTAGGCTTAGCTATATAAGCCTATATCTAAACCCAAATACCTCGCAGTTTTGCTTCTCGGCCACTCGTCGTTTAGCATTTCGCAACATTCCTGTAGAAATTCGGGATGCTTGTGAAGTAACACTACTTCCATTTTGAAATATCGACGAAAACCTGGAACATTTGGATGAACGCCATCCGCATAATTCCTCTTTGCCGACTTTGTTCATTATTGCAATTATGTGACCTCACACTTGACTTCTATTTGTCAACGCGGAAAACGGACGCACCCGATTGGCTTGTGACAACTTGTGACGTACAATTACCATCCGCCCAAGAAACTTGCACCGAACCTCCTTATAAAGAAGTTCCATTTAGAGAAGCTCGCTTCTACGAATTTTTCTTTATATAGATTCGTTATAACGAGGTTTGACTTCAATAAATGAGTAAATCCGTAAAACTAGAAAACGAAATTACACATTCAATTTAATTACTATATCAATTATTGCACCTATTGCATATAACATTTAAATGTTTTTTGTGCGTATACGTAATCACAATTGTCAATTGCATATGACATGTCAAAATTACAACCAATATATTGCAATTACATATTGTAATTAAAACAATTATATAAAATTAATTGCAGCAAAAATGACAAATATATATGAAACAATAAGATGACTTTGCCTATCACATTATTTCTTCATTGACATATACGTACAGTATATTATGTACGTACATGCATAAAAATTATAGGAAACAAAATGCACAACAGTTAAAAATGTATATAAATAAAAAAAACTCAATTTTAGGGAATTCAAATAAAGAACACGTAGCAATCGTATACATGCATGTACAACATTATTTCATCCCGCGTGCCATTTTGACACTTTTGCGCATTTCACATAAACGTGCCTGTTTTTTGCACTTGTGACAATAACTTTAAGGCACAACATTATAGTGCAAGTGCACGAAGGCAACCACTTTTGACTAATATACTTCACTGCTCAAACAAACGCACGCAGTGTACTATATAGTTATAACTGTCGGAATGTCTGTATACTCACATGTATGTGGCTTACAACTAAATATTGGAACAATGTGTGGAAGTAGACTGACACACTTCGAAAACCAACTTGTTCAACGCGCGGCATTCATCGTGTAGACTGTGATTCAGCTGTTCCGTTGTGTGAGCCCTTTCTTCCATGTTGTGAAGAGCTTTCGCCAACTCCGCATTCTTATGGCATAGATTCTTAATGATGTAATCTGCTCTAGCTATCTTCATATCCTAAATGACAAAGACCAAATCTCAAATTCCACGTACTACAAATGTGATACATAAAATTTACCTATTATAGATACCTGTTCTTGAAACCTTAAAGCTTGCTGTCGTAACTGACACATTGTCCTATCCAGCATCTGCTCCGTGCAGAATAACTTGTCTTCGTAAAAACTATTCACATCTGAAATACCTGTTTACATTTCTCACGTCACAAATATTGCTCAAATATATATGTGCATTCCAAATCTTAATCACCTCTAGCCAACTTTTCCGACTGCTTAGCTTGGGTTCTCAATGCACCTTCCAATTGCTGGCACCTTTGCTCCTGATGCTTCAATCGCTGCGTCACCGAATTCAATACGCCGATGTCCATCAGGCACTTGCCATTTTCCCTCAACCTTCCGGCACTTAGAGGTCTCTCAGGTCTGTCCCTCGAAAGTGAATGAGGGCTTAAGAGGGATTGGGTCACCATCAAACTTTCCTGAGTGAACTCCAGCTCTCGCTGAAGCTTGTGACGGCAACGTTCGGTCACTTCGAGTCGGTTCTGAAAACCACGAAATGTTAATCGTACAACAATCGTATGAAATGGAAGTGATGCAAAAGTTAAATGTAATAATTATACATACTTTAAAAACCTGAAGATTAAGACAACAATCTTTCTTATGCTTGGAACGCATTTTGGGCCACTTTCGCCGAGAAAACCTGTCACCGTTTTCCGAGCACGTATCCCACGCGTTCAAGAACATGGTCGATTCATCATCTGTGCTATTCTCTTCATCACTTTCCTGCGAAATAAAAACACAGATTACTTGATGCAATCTAGCAAAATTACCATCAAGTGGAATTCAATACGGTCCTTGCCTCTCCTTTGGAATCCTCATGGGCTAAGCCATCAGACCACCCGGCACTCGTATCACCAGCCCAAGCTTCTTTCCTGGTACATCTGTCTTCGTTGTATTGCATATAATGCCAACTTGATGGACCGTTCTGCAACGCAGACTGAGAGTAGCAATCCGCGTCGTCGACTAGATCTTCGAGAGGCCGGCATTTCGACTCGTACAGCTGATTCCATATTTTCTTCCCCATTTCCAACTTGCTTTTCAGAGATTCGTTATTATCGTCCGTGACGGATATCTGAGGTAGAAAATCCTTCTCTTCTTCGCACATCGGTCCCCAAATCTGAAACTCCCTTTCGCGTTTCGCGTGCTCCGAGACCTGCGTCGGCTTCATGGACACCGCGTCTTCGTCGCAGTCAACTTCGTCGTCTTTATGATAATGGATCCTCTGAGGAGACACGTAACCAACTTTCACGTTCCGGTTCCCGGATAGCCGTGGTACCATCAAGTCGTTACGGCCAATCTCCAAACTGACGTCGGTGCTCTCTTGAGGTTCGCGCCGAGCCGGCTTCGCGATCGATTCCTCGGAGGAAAAGTTGGTCGCAAATTTGCTGTCCTCGCATTTTGCTTCCTGTTCCCCGTGACCAGTGCTCTGTTCTGCTGGCAACGACTCCAAACTGTCCAAACCTGACGATACAGTTTAAATTCTCTCAACAGATGAGGTATATAGACCGTGAGTGATTTATTTGAGTGCATATGGCAACAACTCAATTTTTCTTTACAAAACAATCACTATTAGGTACATATACAGAAAAAATCACTGTGATATAAATAAAAAAACACATGCAATCTAACTCAAATATCATCACAGTGAGATTCCGATCGCAATTTTTAGACACAACCGACAAGTGAACGGGGATGCTATCTCGCTATTACGCATTTCAACAGTCAAAATATGTCTATGTATATATGTATAAACTTTGAAATTAAGTCAACCATGGAATGTGATTACAGGGAATATTAATTTTCCCCTTTATAACCAGTCTTGTTTGTAATGATAGCAAAAAGTTCATATCTTTTATCGTGAAAGAGTTGGACTTTCATTTCGTTTTGACACATGGATTATTTTCCAAATCAACTTTTTGTAGAATATAGTTTCTTAAATTGAGAAGCAAAGCTATCAAATACAAACCCTAAAGCTATATAAACTGAGCAAAATCTGGAATGTATCGTATTTTCATGAATGCGGAAGCCTGCTTGGATTCACGTTAGACATTTGATTTCAATTACAAAATAAGCCTCCATTTTAAAAATAAAGTTATTTTGCTTGTAACATCAAAAAATGGCACTTAAAAGGTCACAAGAATATCGGATATATAAAAAAGCAAGTTGTTTACACAATACCTTGCACACCACCTCTTTTAAAAAAAGAAACCGAGCTTCGAAAACACGCGTACACTGCGGCATATTACTTTTAAAACAATGCACTATTTTACACAGAAAATGGATATCCTTCATTTGATGTAATATATCTCTTGATGTCGCATTATTAATTTATCTGCTTCCAAAGCGATGGCGAATTGGAATCTTCAAACGGGTTGCGGATTCTGGTTTCAAGATTCAAATCAAATGCGGCTGACATTCACTTACAATGTGGCTAAATATATAGTACGTGACATTGACAGAGAGTGAACCACACAAACCAAATGAAAAACGTGTCACTTTAACGAACCACTACAACCAAATGACGATTCCAACTTAAAAACGTGTCTCAACACAAGAGGAAAAACAAAATGCCGCATATTGAAAACAGCCTGGCTGTACGATTAATTAGCAAGCATATGTACCGGGTTTGCAAAAATGATACACAGGTGATTAGAGAGTTTATTACTCTTTCCCATCCATACCTGAGTTATCGTAAGACAGTGCCCCTGAAACACGTCTCCGAACTTTTCCAAGCCGCGGGCTTTCCTCCTCCGAGTTGTCCTCTGTATAAAAACACAATACATTTATTAATACAGCATTTATATATACTTTAGTCTGTGATTGAATATTAAAGCTGAATACACAATTTATCTTTAAAATCGTCCTGTTAAAAGCTTATATTATTAAAACGTTTTCACGCGTTGCTTTCTGTGCTTATTATAAACCTTTTTGAAATGTTCAATAAAGTTGATATTACTCTATTTTTGAATAACATGTAATTATAATAAATGTTCTTTTGCATACTATTGATTTATTAATATCAATATTATGGCTCAATGTGTGCATCGTTGCACTACGGTGCAAAAATTGCATCGTCCATTGAGATTCCACCACAGACAGGTTTAATTGCATGCATACGTACATTAATAAACAATAAGAAACCTCACCAGTTGAAGAATTAACTGGACTGCCATTTCCCCTTCTTTTATTCGGTGGCAGTTTAATGTAATCCGCCAACCAGGAACCGTTCCTCCGATGATTGCTGTTGGCCGCATCATCGGCTCTGACGCTGACCACCGGCTCGTAGTTGTCGGTAGCCATTTCCAAGAAGGTTGTCTTGGCAGTGGGGACGTTGAAATTAAGTTTACTGGCCACTTGTTGCCTGAGCGCATCTATTTCCGTCGATAATTCATCGTTCTGATCCCGCAGACGTTTGTTTTCGACGCGGTACGATTCAAGATCTTCGGACAGCGTCTTGCACTGCTTCTCGTAGAGCAATTCTTGTCCGGATTCCAGTTCGTCCAGCTATCGAAACAGAAGTGAATCTTGCAATTGCATACATCATTTCTTGCGTTGTAATTACTAGTACCTTTTGTTTGAGTACAACCATGTTTTCGAGCTCCCTTTGCTGCTGGATTCCGATTTTCTGCGCTTCCAAAAGTTTTTCCGCAAACTCCCTCGTCTCGTTTTCCAGTTGCTCGTTTTCCTGCAAAGTAAACACACATTAAAACACGTCTTTTAATACAACTTTCCCTCGAAAAGACACTAACCGCTTGTTGGGCGTTTAATTTCTCCCTCAAACGTGTTTCTTCTTCTTTGAGGAATGCCAATTCCTTCTCGTGACTTTGTTTCAGCTGGGAAATTTGGCAATTTGTGTGTTCCCTTTCTTGTCTTAGTTCTTCCTGCAGACCCCGAACTTGCTCCATGCACTTCTTTTCCAGGAACCTTCAAAAGTTTGCATCCATATAATTGACCATGCCATTATACTGTCTAAATTAATTATTCTACATAAATATTTAAAACAATTATATGTCGATTTAAATTCACAAGTCCATTGCTCATTTCATACTGTATATTAAAAATTCAATGTGCATGATCCCATGCACAAAATTGTAAAAGAACTGAAGATGTTCATGTATTTTTTATAATAATCTTGTACGTACTTCCCTCGACTATTAAACATTTTTTTTAGTTTATTTAATTTCCAGGTAAACACGTGTATTATAAGTAAATCTCTCCACACTAACATTATGCGGTTTGCACTGGTTTTCTCCAGGTTTGCATGGTGCTCGTCAACTTCTTGCGCAAGTAACGTGGCTCTTGTATTCGCTTCAACGAGACCAGTTTTCAACTTGTCCCTTTCACCGCTAACATGCTGCAATGCTTTCCTGGACAAATACGAGAAGTACTATATGAAAACATTGCATTCATTCCACGAGGAAACGTTCATCGTGTCAATTATTTTGCCTCAAAAACTGCAGCTCGTGTTGAAACGAGCAAAACGATACGCGCCGCAAGTAATTCTCCGTAGAGCTTTGCATCACATCTTCCAGTGCACTTGTCAGATCCAAGAGACGAACTTGACACATGGTATTAAATCCTAATTCCTGCAACACAAAAGACGGCCAATTTTCAACACCTGGCTGATCGCAAATTTCCCAACGGCAAAAAACCAAAGAAAGCAAAATGCTTGAAGCTCATTGCATGAAGGACAGCAACAGCAAAAAAGTAACCTTCAGGATCTGGTACCCTCCGGTTATTCCCAGATTTGCCCACAAAGCAACAACAGCATCAGGTTCGGCGTATCTACAAGAGAGAGAAAATTGCACTAAATGTACTATAATATCCATGTCAATTCTAATTGAAGGGTATAGAAAAGTATCACAATACCCTGCATTCTCGGGATCGATACTCGAAAAAATCCCCGACTCAAAAATCTCCGACGTCCTCGGTGGTGCTTGGATGCCATCGCGTAAAGAGGCTTTTCTTGCTCCATCAGCTGATCCCTTGCAAACGCCCAGTAACTGCAATGAATCAGCATTTTACATTGTAATCTTCAACACGTGCAATACCGCATAATAACAGCCTGTCACGAAGCGTGATATCCTTGTCATACCCTATTTTGCTATTCATTGTTATTTGTGTCTCAATCTGGCAAACTTACATTGACATAGATATGTCGGAACAGTCTTTAAATGTTTAACTTTAAAACTTATTTTGCACATCCGTCTTGTAAATGGGAGGAACATGGTGACCACGCTTGCTCCGAGACAAACTACAACATTACTACCGTCATTTCCCCAACTTCAGTGTTGCTAGAGCTGCCGCAAGATGCCACACTGGCATCCCCGCTTTTAAAAAGGTGGAAGAATTCCTCGAAGCTGATCCGGCCATCTTGGTCAACGTCTAGTTTTTCAAACAGCTGCGATACAACCTGAAACCCCAAAATGTAGTCAACCTTAAATAATTTAATAGCCAGGGTAAGAAATAAGAGGTACGGTGGCCGGACCTCTTCGGACATCTCCATGCCGATGTGCTCGCAAACACGGCACAGCTCCTCCTGGTCCAAGAAGCCATCGAATCCAACTCCCAACTTCCTCCAAGTGGCCCGTAGATAGTCCTCGTTGTCTTCTGAATTGCTGGGCAGCGAATTATCAACTGTAGACAAAGAATAAATAACCGTAATTATAAACTATCCACTCACTTGGCATCAAAAACCAGAAACGTAATTGCCCAATAAAAATGGCGACGTACGTAATTTTACAGCACGTATTGCGTGTCGCTTGCCCGACAATTAAATACCGGTTATTACAAACTTTCAAAAAATGTTCCTGAATAGTTGTACGTACTATGTAATTGGCGTGCAAGTGTACACAATCAGTTGAAATACTTTTAACTGTTATCAGAGAAGATACTTGTGTTACAAGATATCGCGGCGTTATTGCGCTATACGGCAACTTCAAATGATTACAGAATATATATAAAATATAACTTGTTTCATTCAATCTGGAAGTTAAAAGAAATCACTATAATCAATTAACATTACAATGTTCAATACCAGTGCACATTGATACACTATATTGTAATGAAACATTGAATCTTGCAGTAAATTACTTCAAATAAATTTGCTTTTCATCTCCATATTTAAAATAATTTTACAAATTTCAACTTTGACTATGTACATATTAATGAGTGGTAATATATATGTTTATGTTATTAGTGATTCAGTTTGTTTTGCGCTTTTCTTTGTACAGTTACAATGTTTTTCGAGGCTGCACTTCAATGAATTATTTATTTTGGATGACTCAATGGTATGTATAATGTATGTTGTTGGAGCAATACAGCATGGGCAATTTGCGGCAGGTCTGTTCCGCTAGGTACGGCTATATGTACCTTCAGCGTCAAACATCTCCGCGCACCGAGAATGTTGAACGTCGGAGTTGATGGTTCGTTTGAGACGTTTGGCGTGAGGATGTGGGCTGGACGCTTCATTTTGGGCATGTAGTGATCTTTCGTTGTCGTCACCGTGACACGGCGAAGGGTTGGATGCGAAAACTTTCATTTCGGAGAAATCCGATGGTACGTCGTCATCCGTGTCCACCGAATTCATCTCGGGTCTGGAGCGACGCCCGTACTTCTTTCCACCCCACATCTTCGGAGACACTTCTCTCTCTTCGAAAAGAACAAATCTGGTCATTTCACTTGATATACTAAGAAGAAAAAAATAATCAAAGTCGTGGGAACAATAGAACTACTAAGGCGTAGAAAATAATCACCGGGCGAAGAATAACTGATGGGCGTTTCCTCTTCCAATTGCTGGTCATTTTCTACGTACTGAGCCAACAGCGAGACAAACTTCTCCTTGAACTCATCAAAGTCAACCTGGCAATAATAAAATACAGAACATCATTCAATTGATGAACACAGCAGCAATAATAATGGAAGGCGTTACCAACGTTTTTATATCCAAATCAGTTACTGTTTGTATCCTTAAATAGGTTTTCATACAATTTTCAGAGTTACACGTGGGGTTATGTAAACAGTAAAATAGCAGCAATTTCTGAATTAGTGAAATGACACTTTTAAAATCACTGTGAACCGACATAACCTTAAAGGTGAACTGACAGGGTTTTGTAAGGTACCCTGATAATCGGTTTGTAAGTAGCTATTTGTGTCCCTTATACACTGGCGCAACCAAAAATTCATTACAAATTAAAAAAAAAAAGTTATACGCGTTTTACCGAATGCGGCGAGCAAAACGTTTCTATGGTTTCTATGGAAAAGGCACTGAGAAAGGTACTGACTTGCGAACAACTGAGCAAGGGCTGAGCGTATAACTTTTTTTTTCAATTTGTAATGGATTTCTGGTTGCGCCAGTGTATAAGGAACACAAATAACTACTTACAAACCAATTATCAGGGTACCTTACAAAACCCTGTCAGTTCACCTTTAATTAGCACACTTTTATAAAGCAATTTTATATTTTGTCATGCATACAGCGCTAACATTTTGCCTACCAATGACGCCTACTTATGTGGCTGCCAAACTTGGTGTTCTTTCTTTCACCAAGTCTTTGGGGGTAAAACATTCAGCATTATCATATTATTGATATTGCACAACTTGTACATTGCCACATTATTATAGCAAGAATCATACTACAAGGAACATGGTGTGAAAGTAATCGGTATCTGCCCTTCTAAAGTTAAGACATCTATGGGACAGATAGACCTTTCTGTTGCATTAAGACATGTTCATAGATTACGCGATTACACGCAGGGCAAATATTCAACTGCTTTCAGGTGATATACATCCATTAGTTTCGTATATTTGCAACAAGGGAATGTTTTTACACCTGAATTTATATGAAATAGTGTTGAAGAGTTTGCAGAAGAAGCGATTCAGCAAATTTTGAAACTGGAAAATGGACAGTGCGTGTTGCTATCTAAAGACGAAGAACCAATGATTGTCGATTTGCCCTTTTAACACTCCAAATACAGATTTTACAAATAACCTACTGTCCTTGCAAAGAAAGATTGAGCTAGGACGGTGCCAATTCCATGTTTTAAAGGGGTGCACGGTTGCAGCTTGCGGCGTCGATAGCAAGCGTACCTGTAACCGTGCACCCCTTCAAAACATGGAATTGGCACCGTCCTAGCTCAATCTTTCTTTGAATTTGTTGAATTTGTAAAATAAAGTTGTTTTGAACATCTAGATGCCTGTCTGTCATTTGTGCAGAAAGTTATTAAACATAATAAGCGATATCGATATGCTCATTTAATTGCAAATATAATTATATTGATTTACTGCAGTATTATATTAGAGGATATGAAATGGAAAATATAATTGGCCAATTATTTGTACAATATGGTAATAAGTTGGCTTCCAATGTCGGAAAAAAGTTCAACTCAATTTCTTTGAAAAATACAAATGTACTTTTAGGCAATTATTATGGATAATTTGTTATGGCTTGGGTTATGGAAAATATACAATGCGTCACGTGATTTGGCTCCAGTTGGCATCTTGTGGAAAGGAAGTCAACAATAACAAGGTATTATAATTACGGGTGATTAGAAATTGCGAAATTGTTTATTGGGCTCTTATAGCAGCTTGTTTTGATTTCAGTTTTAGTTAGTTGCCAGCACTCAGTTCCTTGAGAGTTACTTGAACAATATTGATAGATTAGGGCGATGGAAATTGCAGGTAAAGTTGCAGTGGTAACCGGAGCTTCTCACGGTAAAGGCAAATTTATCGCTGAGGCTTTGCTCAAAAGTAACGCAAAGGTATGATGCATATTTATCTAAATCAAATTTGAATTAAGTATACATAGCAGGGAACTCTATTTTGATATAGGTTTGCTTAACCGATGCTGCAACGGAAGGTTTTTCAGATTTGGAGAAAAACTTTTCGGCAAAGTATGGCAAACCAAACGTGTTGTTCGTAAAATGCGAAGTTACGGATGCAAAGCAGTTGGATGGTGTGTCTAGATTTTGGCTTTTCTGTATATTATAGCACTATACAAACGTGTGTATGTTATTTTTTTGGTATTTTTCATTATAATTTAGATGCCTTTATCGCTGCGAAAAAACATTTTGGCCGTGTTGATATCCTCGTAAATGCTGCGGATTTTTTTGACGAACATAACATTGAAAAGACAATCGATGTGAATTTGGTACGCAAGGAATTCAAATCCAGTCTCGCATATATAGAACTAGCATGTGCACCATAGAATGCGGTCTTCAATTGAAGCCCTGCTTCCAATTGAAACCGGGTCATTTTGGTCTGACAATGGTTAAAAGCCGGTCCCGAATACAAGCCTCCGGATTGTATTCGAAGTTGTACTTAAAAATCGGTTAAATGTCTGCAATATAAATCATGCAACGGTTTGTAACGCAATTTATATCCTGAATTTGCTTCATTATATTGCAAATTTATATGTTCTTGAATTTCATTCAATTTCTACAAAAAAATTGATGTTATTTTGTTTGAAAGAATGGAACAATCAGGGCAACATACGCTGCCATTAAGCATCTTGGAGAGAAAGGAGAAAAATGTCGAGGATTGGTTGTTAATATTACTGCTTCTGTTGGTATGTGGACCAATATTGCGACAGACAATGGATAATGGCGGACTTTCGTAGCGCCATCTATCATCTCATGGTGGTACTATCGTTTTTCGTAGGAAAATCAGGCTCTTGTATTGCCCCTGCTTTCTCAGCTGCCCAGTATGGAGTCATAGGGCTAACGAGGGCATTAGGGGTGAATCATAAACTTTTGAAATGTATAAAAACTGGCCATTTGATTAATAGCTTTTTATTTTATCCAATAACGAAGAATGAAATTAATTTTGAAGAAGATGGAGTAAAAGTGATTGCTATTTCCTCGGGATATGTGGAAACGAGGGTCGAAACTGGACACATCATGAAACTTTGCAGACTTCCTCATCTATTGACTGAAATCTTAAAAGGTGGAGGTCCTGAACCTCTTAGGTAAATTTGGTAATTTAAAAATATGGGGATATGCCCAGTTGTTAATTGATTGCATAAAAATTTACAGTGTTGAGGTTTTCTCATCTGTTGTACTCGATACAATGACAAAAGCTGCAAATGGTGATTGTGTGATCATCACAGAAGAAGGAAAACCAATCACTGTTACTTTTAAGGAATACCCTCAATGAGAAGTTCATTGTACAAGTGTACATTTAACTATATATTAATTATTTGCATGATATATAACAGCACTTCAGTTCAAAAAAATATTCACATTTATATCAACTATCAAAATATATTTGATGGTTAATGAGAAAATAATGTTCAACATAAAAGTATTAAAAATCGAACCATTGGCTTTATTAACATTGTTGGAAACTTTTCAAGTTGTTTATAAGGTGTATAACAAAAGAGTAATTGGAAGTAATTGACACGCAATTTATTGAGTGACATTAAAAAATTACAGAATTAACGTTGTGTTCATTATTATTTGAGTCTGTTTTCCTGCTTTTTAGTTTCCGGTTCCGTAGTTGGCTCCACCAGCATTTTGCGCAGCTTCCCGGAAATGTTTCTCATTCGCTTCCTCCTGCTTTTCAATTTGCAGTTCAACAGCAAAACTCTATGCACAAATTAAATTAATGGCAAATATTTACTGTTTAAAGTATTTGGAACTTCATTTTATGTATGGCAAGTGTTACCAACCGTGATCACTTCTTTGATGAGAGACTTGTCAATGCTCATCCGGGCTCTTTGCAAAGTACTCACAAGTGGTCCAATGAAAGTTACAAACACAAACTTCTTCCTTTTGCTCATTTCATCTCCAGTTTGCACCCGAACGAATATAAAAGCCCTTTCGTCATCTGGAAAAGTCCATATATTGTATAGTCTACTTTTTATACTGTATGTTAGGGCCATTACTATGTATACCGTTTAGGTGACTCTTCAATTCATCGAAATCTACTCCAGAAGCAAAATGTGAAATGATGTTGTCCTCGAATTTGAACACAGCCCTAAAATTAAAAAAAAAGTATATTGATTTTTTGCAATTAAAATTGTATTGGGATGAGCTCACCAATCGGTTTCCGTTATATCCGATCTGACGTCATTGTAGGCGTCTCTAACACTCTGTTTATCGATTAGAGCACTCATTCTCAGTCGATCGAGCAGTAAAGTTTAGAAAGAAGAGTGGAAAGTTGAAGAACGGAAATGAAAATGCGATTAAAAGGGATGGGCTTAGAGTACATGTCACGTGATTCCTGCCTAGCTGCTAGCTTCTAATGAAATTGTTTAGACAAAGATGCTGGTTACCAATTCACTCCAATTAAATTACTGCTGTCAACATGTTTATTTGGTTTTTATTTAGAGTTTTGTCCTTTTTTCCCCATAATGTGTATACAAGGTGTACTTTAATTAATTTCTATTTTAAACTTCTAGGGTTCATATATGAAATATATATGAAATATGAAATTTTGTCTGGAGATGTTATTTTTGTGCTGCGCACTGATAAAGATGCGAAAGCTACCCCTGAAGGTAGGCTTGCAACATTGCTGCACGGTAGCCGTGACGTCATTAATGAACTGTCCCTATTACGATATTATCGATATAAACGTTCCGATATTAATCGATCGATACATCGCTTGAATCTCGCGTCGAGGCGCCATATTCGACGAGTGTTTCGCGGAAGAATACAAGTTGAAGACAGAGGTTTTGTTGCTATTTAATAAGAGATTGAAACGTTGTTGTGTTGCTGTGGATTGCACAAGAATCGTGAGAAAATGGAGGACGTTGGCGGCAGCGCCGCGGTGGCGAAAAAAGGCGAACCAGGTCACAAACGTCGTGTTTTGTCGCCAGTTGAACGTGCTCAGTTGCTCAACGTTTTCGACTACTTTAATAATTTATTCCCCAATTCGACGATCGACGACGTGGTGAAGCATACTGCTATCGCGTGCAGCGTCGGCAAGAGGACAGTTTATCAAATCCGGCGCGAAAAGAAATGCCCTGACAAGAGACCGGCGTCTCAAAAAGCTGGTTCGCCCAATAAAAAACGTTGTCAAACCGCAGCCAGTGCGACACCTCGGCTAAAAAAGATCAGACCAAAGATCAAAATATGCGAAGATTTAATGGAGGATGCCATCGCCACGATTGTAAGTTGTGCAATAATATATTTATTCGTTCGCGTTTCTTGAATTCCGCCATGTTATGTCAATCAATGGGGGCCGCCATGTTTGGAATATCAAACGCGATGATGTGGCGCCATCGAGCGGAGTAAAGACGAACCTCATTGGGGTTTTGATCAGTCCGCAAGTGGTACAGGTTGCACCCTGTTTAGAGAGTAGCATTTGGTGTCAACTCTCGTTCCGATTACTATAGTTTTCTGGGAACTAATGTGAATAGTGAGATTTATTTTTTCAAACCCGATATTTCAATTAGTTGAGGCGTTACTCGCTAGGTGGCGGGATTGCACCTTCAGCGATTGCATATAAATGCGAATGGGATGAAATGGAACCGTAGTTGGCGCCAATAGCTATCTAGGCTGAACTGTGGTTGGCGCCACCTGGCGGATGGTTGACTCACTAGCGATTCACTTCCCATCTTCGTCGGGTTTGAGTTGGTCGCATTTGAATTTAAAAGGTTGATTCCAGGAAATCGTAACGATGCCTGCCGAGGTTGTGACATCGCCATTGACGAACGAACATACATGGAAGAGATTGGAAGAATTGCACCAGCAACACGGAAAAGCCATTAATTTGCTTTCGCTTTTCAACCAGGATGCGGATCGTTTCAAGAAATTCAGGTTTGACCTTGTTTGACCTTCATGTAACATCCTACTTTATAATTGCGTAATGGGGATAAAATCCCAATAAAATATGACATTTACAGCTGTTCTAAAGCGAAGGCAGAATAACTGGTTCATCTATTTAATTACTAATTAATTACACATGAAATAAGCAATAATAATTCAAGGTTAATGAACAACTGGTTATGTAACTGTTACATTAAGCCAAGATTATTGAGCAAATAGTAAAAAGTAAATTATCAAATAATTAAACTGAAGATTTAAATATCCAAAAGTATGAGCAATATATTTTGACAATATTGCATGAAATGAATATTTTACATTGGCTGCATTCATTTTCCAACCATAATCAACGATTTTAATAATATTTGGATTATGGCCATGCCACAGACTGGTTTATAATAATCGTAATTGCATTCAATGTTATAATCACGTAATACACAAAATAATAATTTGATTTTCAACTGTGGATTTAGGGCCGTTCAAACGTTTAATCACATTTTATTGCTTATAATAATCTGATTATTGAAAATCATGATTATGGTTGGAAAATGAATGCAGCCATTGATTATGCAATTATGCGTGTACAATTTTCCACATGGTTTTTCCTTTTATTTCAGTACCATTTTGTCGTTACCTGGTGACCAGGAAATCCTGTTTGATTTTTCCAAGAACTTGGTTACGGAGGAGATTTTCAGCGCTCTATTGGACCTGGTAATTTTTCTGTTTTGTTCACGAATAAGAAAATGTATTTGTTTTTTTTTTTTATAATAATTTATTTTAATCCCATTAAAGGCAAGAGCACGAGGTGTTGCGGAAGCCCGTGATGCCCTGTTCTCCGGTGAGAAAATCAACTTCACGGAAGACCGGGCTGTATTGCATATTGCGCTCAGAAACCGGTCACACAGATCCATTTTCGTGGATGGAGTAGATGTACTTAGCTTTCCTTCATTTAAAAGAAAATAATTTAGGACAGTTAAGGTAATGGTACGTTTATTTCAGGTAATGCCAGACGTGAATGCGGTGTTGCAACACATGAGGGAGTTCACGAATGAAGTTATATCGGGGAACTGGAAGGGATTCACCGGCAAGAGCATCACGGACGTGGTGAACATCGGCATCGGAGGATCGGATCTTGTACGTTGAAGTATGAAGTGTTATTACGGGATAAATGTTTGATTAGTTGCAATTTTAACGTTGGTGTGCAGGGTCCCCTGATGGTCACCGAAGCGCTGAAGCCTTTTGCCATCGGTCCCAACGTACATTTCGTGTCGAATATAGATGGAACTCACTTGGCGGAAACACTGAAAACCCTCGATCCTGAAACTACTCTTTTCATTGTCGCATCTAAAGTGTGTATTAAACGCATAATTTGATTTTGAAACCGGAGAGATTATGGGAAATTATTTTCCCGTTAAAGACATTCACCACGCAAGAGACCATCACCAATGCTACATCTGCTAAGGAATGGCTACTCGCAACAGCTAATGATGTAATTATTTTCAAAATTAGTAGCAGTACAATTTTAACTCGATACCATGAAATTGTCAATTGACCGAACTTGATTTTACTATGCAGCAATCTGCGGTTGCGAAACATTTTGTCGCACTCTCAACGAATCTGGATGATGTAAGGAAGTTCGGCATCAATGTGGAAAATGCGTTTGAATTCTGGGATGTAAGTTTAATTCGACTTTTACATGTTATAAAGTCTAATGGATGGTATTTTATAAGTGTTTGTTGTGGCTTTAACAGTGGGTTGGAGGACGTTACTCACTGTGGTCAGCTATTGGGCTTTCCATCGCCATTAATATAGGTTTGTTGCTACCTGAGCAATAATTGAAATGTAAATTGTTTGCTAAATGAGCGTAATTTGTGAATATCTAGGAATGGACAATTTTGAAGAATTGCTTGCTGGGGCACATTTCATGGATGAGCATTTCTTGACTGCACCTTTAGAGTCGAATGCAAGTTTTTAACGATGGAATATAGTTGAAGAAGTAGAAAAGAAAGTGGTGTGATTGCATGTCTCCGGTTAATTAGGTTCCCATAATAATGGCCGTATTGGGCATCTGGTATCGGAATTTCTTCGGAGCGGAAAGTTACGCGCTGCTTCCATACGATCAGGTAAACGGTGATTGAGCTATTATTAAGTGTGTAATGTGTGAATAAATCTTTTGTAATTACGCAGTATCTGCATCGATTTGCCGCTTACTTCCAACAAGGTGACATGGAGTCGAACGGAAAGTACGTGTCTAAATTGGGCCAGCGTGTCAACTACGCAACTGGACCAATCGTATGGGGTGAACCAGGAACTAATGGGCAACATGCGTTTTACCAACTCCTCCACCAAGGTTTCGGTTCATCAACCATTATAACGTGAACCTAGCTCATTTTTTCCCACTTTATTACAGGGACGCAGTTGGTGCCGTGCGACTTCATCGCTCCTGCGCAATCGCACAACCCCATCAGAAATGGTTTACATCATGAGGTTAGGTTCTGTGGCCTCTACAATGTGGAACATATGTAGCATAATTGGAAAATGTACATCATTTGGTAAACTAGATTCTGTTGGCCAACTTTCTGGCACAAACCGAAGCACTGATGAAAGGAAAAACAGCAGAAGAAGCGAGAGTTGAGTTGGAGAATGCTGGGAAATCTGGTGACGAGTTAGAAGCAATTTTGCCTCATAAAGTATGTGGTAATACCTTCCAATTATGGTAATGCTTTTCAAGTATTTAAATAACGTCATTGAATTCTTGTAACAAAAAAAGGTATTCGAAGGCAACCGGCCGACAAACTCCATCGTCTTCAGCAAAATTACACCATTTACGCTGGGAGTTTTGATAGCTACGTACGAGCACAAGATTTTCTCACAAGGCATAATCTGGGACATTAATTCTTACGATCAGTGGGGGTGAGTTGTTGAGTTGCGTGCAATTCATTTGTCGATTGTTGAAATATTGGTTTGTAATTCCAGAGTGGAGCTGGGAAAACAACTGGCGAAGGTGATTCAACCAGAACTGAGAGGCAATAATCTTGTGACAACTCATGATTCTTCAACAAATGGTCTGATAAACTTCATAAAGAAACATAACTTGTGAACAAGTTATCGTAGCGGTTGCAGGAACGCAAAACGTGTGATTCAAAATCTCATGAAATATTGGTATATTGGTAATATGAGATATTAAATTCTTCCAGTTTTTGTTTGTGGAATATAGACGCTGTGGACAGATTATGTGATTTTAATGAGACATTTATTCAAATTCGAATAAGCTAAATCACAGGATTGGTGCGTGCGCGACCGTCCAGAGCATCAACCAAGATGGGAATAAGACCGTTGAAGCCACTGCGAACAGCCAATTGCCGAAAATGTAGCTATCGAAGATGCTATGTACAACGGCCCTCTGATAAGCGTACAGTGATCTTTGGAAGATTTGCGGCAAGTCTTCGCCGGCGGAGAACGATGTTGTCGTAAATGCCAACACTGCCAAGAACCCCAGGACAGCCGGACTTATAAGTAGTAAGCAGGCCGATCGGAAACATGATGCCAACCAAGACTGCGATGGTTTGATCCAAACTGCCACAGGACTGTAGAAGATTGTGAGGAGAGTGGCCAAGGAGATGTTGATGAGGCTCAATGGAGCAAGTACGATTCCCAACTCTAACAACGTGATGCATTTGATGATCTTCCAGCTAGCGAATGATGAACTGGAGTCCCGCCTGGATCAACAAATACAACTGTGTAAGCAAAATATGAATGGAATTTCTTGTAAGTTGCAACTTACCTGTGGACAACGAAAGGAAGTGCTAAAGAAGAAACGAAGATTGCGCAGAGTCCGATGGTTAGCGATTGCTCAGTTGTCATTTCCAAATGCCATCCTAACTTGCAAAGATACTCGGGTGACATCCATATTACAACGCCCAGCAAATGGGACAACAGGAAGAGTGGGAATGCTGACGTGAACGAAGACATTTGCTTCTGCGATTCAAATTGGATCAAATCGAGGTGTGAACAGGAATTCGTACGCAACATTTTACAATGTGGTGTACCTTTGGTTTGCCTTTCTTCTTCTTGGTTTCTTCCTCTTTGTTGGTTTCAACCCGGAGTCCTAGTGCCTACGTAGGACATGAGTGATCAATGTGTGGGTGTTACAGGGAAAGTTAAAACTGCCTGGAACTTAACCTTCAGTGCAAGAGGAGCAATCAGTAACCCAAACGCCGGCATGTACAACCCGATGGACACGTATCGATCAGTTGCCGGAAGAAGGTACAGGAAGAAAGATTGGTGGAAACGCTCTTGAAGGTTGTTCAGACTTCGCACAATACCTTCCAACACCCTGTTAAGGTACATTACATTGATGGTATTATCTTTACTATAGATAATTAATACCGTTACCTTCCAACTTGCAGAAGGGTCGATTTACGTCCACGGCGGTCACCGATGTCCGGATACCCTTGAAGCGTCACCGCTTCTATGTTGTATCGCAGAAATAAGCCGTGGTTTCCACTTGGGATTCCCGTGGTCTGCGTGGCCATCATGGATACCATCGTCTTTATGCTGTGTATCCATCCTTCGGGCGTTTCCGGGTTGTAGTGGTCATCCTGGAAGAATGGTAACTATGAAATTGACTGCTCCCGTTGGTGGAAAATACTAGTTTAAAGGGAACCTTATTGTGGAAAGTGGCCCGAACGTGTTCGCGGTTGCATAAACGGATAACCAAGTTGAAAAGGTCCAAATTAGGCAGTTGGCCGTTGAGGCCTTCCACTTTGACGTCTAAATTAGATAGGCGGTCGGACTGGATCTCCAGGTTGATTGCGGCCTGGATTGACCCGGCACGTCCCGTCAAAGTGCCACCGTCCAAAGCTATCAAAATAACGAAACACAATTTAAATAGTACATTGTTTTCCTTCTTCAAATATATACCCTTATTACCCTGATCTGGTTCGGAGCTTCTGTGGTACGCTTCTAGCCAAGCTTGCACACCGAGGAACTCGTGCTCGGTAATGAGGAACACAATGTCTTTTGCCAAGTAGACTTGCTCTAAAATACAATACCAATATCAAGAGTGGGTACTGTGTAATTTCAAGGTATGGGTGATTACGTCGCAAGAATTTGGCCAATCCAAGCATCAGTGCAATCCCTGGAAGCGTTGCATGGTGAGGGCTTAACGCGGAGCGGAAGGGTGCGGTGATGACCACGGACTCTGTGTTCGCGGTACGTGGAGCGCGTAGTATCGCGTAAACGTTGTTTCCAGTGTAGATCTGCAAAAAAGCAGTTTCCTTTACTTGTGTTGTTTAATGTGACGGTTGCTTTTCATGGATCTAGATCTGGATCCATGGAAAGGCAATGATAAACTATACTTGCAATGTTTTTGCCAAGAGGATGCCGCAGAGTGAAGTTGTGCGTGAAAGTTTCCAAACCCATTTGTGTGAACTGCTCTGTTAACCAATCCATGGGGATGTCACTGGAACATATTACATTATATCAGTGGCTATAATAATTTCTTTTAATTCAATATTGATACTACGGTGACAGTATATTTTTACAACAATTCTGGTTGAATGCAATTACCTTCTGTGCATCTCTATTTCATTTTCCAAAGATTTCAAATATTTTTTACTATCTGAATCGGACTTGAAATGTCCTTCAACCAATCCTGGCAGTAAAGCATTTTCAGAGATATAAGTGCCTGAAATTCCGAAACAAAATAGGTTAAATTAACTGGAAAAGTAAATATTAAATTTTAGATGTTCACCTCCATTATATGACTTATGAGCCAGAAGACAAAACCACACAAATCCACAAACATAAGCCATAAATGATGCTTTATTATGGTATTTTAGCACGATCAGTGATATTTTCTCCGGTTGAGTAGGGTCCGAAAGCAGCCCCATGACTTTTTCGATCGATGGGGGTTTCTTTCTTTTAACCTGTAATTATATTTTAATTAAGTAAAGTTTAAGCCGTGATAAACTATCGAAATCCGTATGAATAAAAGGAAAATCGTACTCGAAATACGTTGAAATTGGGCGGTCGACTTCCCTAGCTGGTAATTGATCAATTGCAGTACTCCTTTGGTTAGAGCGCCGTAGTAACCTTTGCCATGTTCGGTAGCGGTTTTAGAATTTAGAGCGGTCGCGGTAGTTGAGGGCGGGAAAGGCACGCAAAGTATGCGACCTCGAAACCATAATAACCGCCCCTTGGTTTTTTCCACGTTTTCGTTACATCCATCGCTCTAAACTCTAAAACGGCGTTAAATATACGGTTATTTATTGGATAAAAATGTCCAGGTGTGGATACGCCGGTATTGAAGGAGGAGAAGAGTGAAAAGAAGTGGTTTCGGACGCTGTTTGGAGAGTTTAGCAGGTGTCATCACGTGACGTCAGAGTGATGTCACAAGAAGAATCGAAACGCAAGGTGGCGGCCGAAGTGAGCGGCTCTCAACGCACGGCTCCCGATGCTTTCGTCAAGTTGTGAATAGTTTTAGGCCCTTTACAATGTCGAAGAACTCTAAACACGGCCATCGGCAAGATGGTGTTTACGTGGAAGTCAAGAGCAAAGTGAGTACAATGCGGGGTTTGACGGGGTTTTTCGGTGAACCCATCACCCATTTGGCGGCCAACGACGTCAATCCCCTCAAATTCTGATGCACCATGGCTTCGCAGTCAAGTTGTTGGCTTCGTTGTTTTTGCTCGTATTTGTCGCAG
The DNA here is from genome assembly GCA_034696005.1 of Glomeris marginata. Taxonomy (NCBI): domain Eukaryota; kingdom Metazoa; phylum Arthropoda; class Diplopoda; order Glomerida; family Glomeridae; genus Glomeris; species Glomeris marginata. The sequence continues at coordinate 26,278 of JAQFZQ010000011.1, read as the reverse complement.
AAGTGTGTGTATTTCTACGCTTTTTAATGTGCTTTTCTCTAGAGGTTTTACGTAATGGAAAAACTACAATAATTTTACTAATATGGAAAGTTTACTGAAAATATGTTACAAATATGTCAAAATGGGACCTCAACTTTACTATACGGGATTGAAAACTAGTGAAATTAAGATAAATTAAACAGTATAAAGATTTATTATAATTACTGAAATTTGATATTTTACTTACAATGAAATTGCAATTTAATTTAGGACACATAATTTGCTATAAAATTACATTATATAATTAGTTCCAACCAATTTAAAATATTTTGCGTATTAAATTGCATTTTGAATTCAAATGTAAAGAAATATGTTTTATCTAAATTATAATGTTGTGTATGTAATTGCTGTGTAATTTTCCATCCAATTATGTTGCATAAACTTGTAATTAACCACCTGATTTCTTTCACGTTCCAGTATTTCCAGAAGTAGGACAAATATTGAGAAAGTTATGAATGTGGTTTAAATTGTGTGAACCCGTAAGTAAATTGCTTTCTTTCTTTATTGTTACACCACCAGTTTGATGCGGAATTTCGTCGATTTCACGTGGACCGACACAAAGTGCCGAAATTCGAGGAATTCTCCAAAAACCTTGAAGGAATGCACCGTCTTCAAGAGATCCCGTTCACTATATGCTACACTGACCCTGTGCATGGAGACCTGTTACCCATCAACAACGATGACAATTTCGCAAAGGCCCTCACATCAGCCAAACCACTTCTTCGTGTCCTCGTTCAAAGGAAAGGTTGGTATATTATTTGGAAAGTATACTATGAAAAATGGGTCTTGGTGTTGATCCGCAGCCAACTTTTGGCCCTCGCGTGAGGACACCACGGCTCGTTAAACTTAATTACTGTGCAAAATATGGTTACAACACTGGTAATAAGCGAATCCACTTTGTACGACAACCGTGGATCACGCCAAGTTGAAATCATATTCGTATTTAAGTGATAAGTCACGTGAACATTTTTAAAATCTCATCCGTATGCAAATGTACATTTACTTGCAGGTAAACGTTGCAACAGCGAATGGAGGAAGCTGACCTTGTTAATATATAGTTATTTTTTATGCATTTGCAGGATGAGTAATCTGTGTTGTCGCACATTCCTCAACAAAGTAACCTTTTTTTATATCTATATCTGCGTATTTGAACAAGCGTATCGAGTTGGAAATGTTTCAGCTGATGTTATCGTAGATCACACAAGGATGATGTAAAGGTTCAAGGACTGTTATTTTATGCAGTATCTCATACATGCCAACATTTTTTTACGTTTTCAATAATACAATGTAGTGAGTAATTCACCGTATTTGCATTATGGAAGAAGATAATCTTTAATAACATTTAACAAAATGAAAATATGAATTACTGAATACGATCAAAATATTCAACAGAGTTGGAATTTAGTGACTTTCTTATTCAGGGTTGTATCATTGGTTGTATACTGAACTGGAAATCCTGGAATTTTTATAATATCCTTGAAATTATGGAAATGTACAGGAATTATTTATTAAATACATTAGGAAATTTAGAACATTATTTTAGACATTTTGAATTTTATTCGGAATAATTAATATAGTATGAGTCATTTATTTATTTACCTTTGTCCTGGATAAAATAAGTAAATGTCCTTGATAATAATGTAAATATACAGAAATTTTGAAATTACAGTGCAATAGACATCATTTATATTTCGTTTGTGACGTCAGGTGTAAACCAAGATGTTAGCGTACAAATATAAAGAAATATATCTGTTTTTATTAGAGCTTTTAATGGTACAAAAACAGTAGAATTCAGTGGATTTTTAGACGGTGAATCATCTTCATGTGTACCGTGCGTGAATTGGTCTACTTCATTTGCGGCACGCATCTTTTTATTTGAGTTTTTTTCCCACCAGGTTTGATTGCACCAAGACGATGACCAAGAAGAATAGAAGGAAGTTCGGTTGATTTCTTCACCAGTATCTATTGCAAAACCATGAGTTTTTCTTGGTGCACCGTGGACACGTAATTAATCGTTTTGTTTAGGTGCACTCAGTGGTTGAATGAAGTGAACTTCGTAGTTGATATGCGAGTCACGTGACTCTGTGCAATTTTAAAAGGAAGGAAACGGATGAGGTTTTTACCGACCACATCCTGTTATGTGGTTCCACAGGTGAAAGGAAATGTAATCTCTGACCTGGCCATGGTTCCCATTATCAGTATCAATACGTAAACTCCAAAATACTACTCCAAAATAGGAATTGTAATAGTTTGAGGAATGAGGAAATATATGATGTATGTACTACCGGTGTTAAATCACTCTGAATTACATTTGGAGCTTTTAGCTTTTAAAAACAAAGGAAATTCCAGGATATGATGTCTCAAAATGTTTTGTTTTACGTTAAAGGAGAAAGTTGGGAAGAGATCAATGGATATGGCATGGCCCAGCGAAAGAAGAACTTCATCAGTCACTACCTGGGTGTTGTCGGAGGTGTTGGAGGAGGGGGAGGAGGAGGAGGTCCAAGTGCCGGCAGCAAATCCAAACCACATATCTCCATCGGCATGCCGGAGGACTTCCGCCAAGTATCAGCCATCATCGACGTGGACATCGTACCGGAAACGTGTCGCAGGGTTAGGTTGTTAAAGCATGGTTCGGAGAAACCTTTGGGCTTCTACATCAGGGACGGTACGAGTGTGCGGGTGACACCCCACGGCCTCGAGAAGGTACCTGGCATATTCATATCCAGGCTGGTTCCCGGCGGTCTTGCCGAAAGCACCGGATTGCTTGCGGTCAACGATGAGGTACTTGAGGTTAACGGCATCGAAGTCGCGGGAAAGTCTCTGGACCAGGTTCGCAACTTGTTTTCTTATTTCCAATTAATAAATCCACGCATAACTAATGAGGACCATTTTTCAGGTGACGGACATGATGGTCGCCAACAGCTCCAATCTCATAATAACCGTAAAGCCCGCCAACCAGCGTGGAATGATGACGTCCTCCAGTTCCCCTGCCAGGAACTCTTTCGGCCGGGCTTCGCAGTTCTCCGAGGGATCCCACCAATCGCAACAGTCCCTGCCCAGCGACGATGACCGATACGACCAAGACGAGATCCGAGATCTGACCGGGGTGCATTTTGACGATCCGGACCCCGAGGAACGGGCGCCTATTCTACACCAAGAGCACGAAGAGGACGATTCCAACGAGGAAGATGACGACCACCATCTGACGAAGAGCAACGACGAAGGCATCGTAACCCTTTAACGGTGACCATCTTTCTTCCGTGACCAGTTTCCAGCCGAGATCCACCTGATGCAATTTGAGTACGGTGAAAAGTACAACAACCTTAAGGATGACGAACGGGGATCTGGTGATGTTGGCCGACATGGGGAGCTAGAAGGAGCAGAAAGTGAAGTGTGGATTCATATTTGAATGGCAGCAATGGGATATTTTCTGTCTTTTACCAATGCATAATCAAGATTGTGACAGGCCCTTTCGAAATGGTCATCACGTGTTACTTGCCATGCCCTTATCGTACGTGTTACATCAAATTTGATGAATTTCAATGTCAAATTGGTAATGTAAAATTATATAACAGATATAGGGCATGGCCAAGTAAGACAAAGTTGATGGCCTTTACGCAGCGATGAACAGTGCGGTATGTTGGTGTATCGAATGGTGTATCGAACACGTAAACTTCCAATATTAATCAAAGACCAAGAAGATGCAATGAGGACATTGGACTTTATTGTAGTCTGGTCAGCAGAACAAGTGGTGAGTAACTTCAAGTGCCTTGTGCGGAAGTGAAGATTCAAGGCTATATAGTCCGAGACTTTTAAAGCTGAAGAACGCTACGATGTCCACCTTGATGGCCTCGAGGAATTCCAGATGTGAAAAAAGGGTTTGTAGGAATATTAATAGTGGCTATGCATTCCAAAAACAAAGGTACATCCGTCCATATTGCGTTGTCGTTGCATCGCGATGTGCTTTTACGTTTAAAAAGAGTATTTTTGGGATTTATACACGTGCGGTTTTGCGAAACGGAGGAACAAAGATGGCGTTTCAAACTTAGAATCATGGATGAAAAGCAATAACGTTGTGCCTTGATAACATGCAGGCATCTTTTATTATACGACAGCTAATTTTTAGCGAGTACTGAGCATGTTATCGAAGTCTGAAATGTGTACATTGCGTAATATTTGAATTGTGCAGCATTGGAATCGTTTGTTAAGCTGAGTGTGCGCCATTAAACGATATCCTTATAATTCTTCAAAGTGGTGATTCATTATACGGAACAAATTAAAAGACAATTTTAAATAGGTTTGAATCACGCGCCAAGAACGTAGTTGAGCAATCTTCCGTTCAGCGGCGCTGTATGGACAATCCCGTCCACGATGTTGATTGGTTCTTGCGCTTGAAAAGTGATAACCAGGCATCAAGATGGCGTCCGTAATAATCAAGGTAGCCAATCGGGAACGTAGTCCAAACCACGCCCTCCAACAAATTCCCATGCTGCCGGATCAAGATGGCGTCCAAGTCCGATTTGACCAAGGTGTTCCGTTCTGAATATCGGTAAATTTTACGGGCATACCGTCGGTCCGTGCCCAAAAATGATCAGTTCCAAATTTGTTCCTGCGTTTCGTTCACTGGTGAATTGATTATATGGTTTGATTGAATGTTGTACGAGTTTCCTAACCTTAATATTTGTATTTGACAGGGGATTTTGAGTCGTGGTTTGCATCGAAGCGGTGAAAATAGAAGTGCAGGTGAACAGCTATTTGTGGTAAGGAAGAAGCAGTTGCAATCATGTCGTTATTTTCCTGTGTTATTTGGAAATAATAACGCATTAGAAACGTTTGTTCACAGCATAGGGATACACCGGATAATAATCCAGACACTCCGTTCGAATTCAACGCCGAAAATAAGAAGGTTTTAAACATTTTGTAATTACAGTATAAAGCTATTATTTATACAGACATTTTTATTACATTTATAGAGAATTGAAGCCATTATTGGTATATATCCGAAAGGCCATGAAGCCGCTGCAGTTATTCCTTTGCTTGATTTAGCCCAAAGACAACATGGTTTGTATATTTTAAAATATTGTGGATAAATTGTCAAACGTTTGACAATTTATCAGATTATAATATTGGAAATTTTGTAGGATGGTTACCTATTTCGGCTATGCACAAAGTGGCCGAGATGCTACAAATGCCCAAGATGCGAGTCTACGAAGTGGCCACTTTTTACACAATGTTTAACAGGTTCCTTTATTTTTGCCCATATTTTCAATTTCATACAGGAAAAAAGAGGTATTTGATGTTGTGATTTTGTAGGAAACCTGTTGGGAAATATCACGTACAAGTGTGCACCACGACACCGTGTTGGCTAAGAGGCTCCGACGAGATCCTCGGCTGCATCAAGAAGAAACTAGGTATATTCACATTAAAATGGACCTTACATTCTTTAGGCTGCCAGACTGATAGAATATATACGTACATTTACTCTAAGGTATCGAACAAGGAGAAACCACCAAAGATGGGACTTTCACTCTGGCGGAAGCGGAGTGTCTCGGCGCTTGCGTCAACGCACCGATGATACAGATCAACGACACGTACTATGTAAGTTAACATCTTGTAAAATAACACGCTCAAGTAGATATTGTTCTCATCCAGTACAATATTTACTGGTATTATTTTAGGAGGATTTGACGGTGAAAGACACGGAGGAAATCCTCGATGACTTGAAGCAAGGTCGAACCCCTAAAGCTGGACCGCGGTACGTTTCGACACGATTATACCAATACACATTGCTTGAATGAATACACACTTATTTAACGAATACACATTTATTGATTTGTATTATTTCAGAAACGGACGTTTTGCTTCCGAGCCGGCCGGCGAGTTGACAAGTCTGACGGAACCTCCGTACGGACCTGGTTTTGGAGTGAGGCCGGACCTTTGATAGGACAAGGTATAGCTGATGGGGAACACGTTAGATATTGTACACACGTGTAAATACTAGTGCTGTTAGTGCATCCTTTATGGGATTAAAGCACTGGAGTTTAGAAAAGTAACGCGGGGTTCAACGCGCGCGTGGTCTGAACTTGGTGTCGGTGCCGACCGCATCGCTCACGGATGAGAATCCATCTTCCCTAGAAAAATGTTAACCAGATTAACTTTTGAGCTGTAAAGCAAGTGCAAGTTACCCTGATTTTTAATTACCTTAAAAGTTCTGCCAGTTCACGTTTCACTTTAGACGCGATGAACGGACCTTCGTATACCATGGATGTGTATAGCTCGATCAAAGAAGCCCCCGCTTTGATCTTGTCGTACGCATCTTGCCCATTGAATATGCCTCCAACACCGATCAAGGGCACTTGGCCCTTCGTCAGTTCGAACATTTCCCTTACGGCACGCGTCGAAAGGTCTTTCAACGGTCTGCCGCTAAGACCCCCAACTTCATTTTTACGCGCAGATTTCAACTCCTGCGGACGGCTTGTCGTAGTGTTTGAAATTACTATTCCTGCAACTTCCTGAAACAAATAGTACTTTAATACTTTCTTTTCATGGAACATTTGAGTTCATGTAAACTGACCGGGGTGTTGAGAACGATTTCAGCAAGGTTCTTTTTATCCTGGAACTGCATGTCAGGGTCTATCTTTAGTAACAGAGGTGGTCTTGTATGTCCAGGTAGTGACTTCCAACACTGAACCAACTAAAGAAGGTACATTGTGAGCTCTCAATTAAAAGGAATGGGGGAATTAATTTATTTGCCTGATGTATCAATGTCTGGAAGGTCTCCTTTTTCTGGAGATCTCGTAAGCCAGGTGTATTTGGACTCGAAACATTGGCCACCAAAAATTGAGCAACGTCGGCAAATTTCCGAACACCACGGGTGTAATCTTCCGCAATGTCCGATGAGGTTTTATTTTTACCAAGGCTCACACCGACAACACCTTTGATGTTCTCGGGGAGATTTCGCAGTCTTTCGTGGACCGCGTCGTGACCATCGCTGTTGAACCCGTACCGGTTGATTATGGCCTCATCTTCCAAAAGTCTGAATACTCGAGGTTTTTCGTTTCCAATTTGGGGCTGTGGAGTGATGCTGCCCACTTCGAGAAATGAGAATTGTAATTGGAATATTCCCTGAACAGCTTCACCGTGTTTGTCAAAACCAGCTGCTAAACCCACAGGATGGTCGAAAGAAATGCCGTAAACCTTGCATTTCTGTATTAAAAAACCAACAAAATAAGCAAACAGATGATTGTGAGTCCCTGGAATTTGTTTCATAATTAGAAATTTTAAAATGGGCGCCATTGCACCAGTCATCAATTATTATATTACTGACTGGTTTAATGGCCGTGGCCTCTAAAGAACATCCTTGCGCCCAACTTGCCTTGCGCCTTTGTAGGGAATCATGTGGTTTATGTAAGAATATAGAAGACTTTATTTATGTATGTGGTTGAACCTATGTTGAACATTCGCAAGTCGAGTGTTCGGAAAGCGAGCCCTGTCAAAATAAGGATTGCGTGCAAGAATATTGCATGAACAGAAATGTCGTGCAAGAGTTTATGACGTCATCGGCACGATAAACGATCAGCCGGCGGCTGATAAGGGCGCACGATTCAGTTGCTCGCAAGAATGTTGCACTCGCAATTTATTACAGTTTTTAACGTACACGAAACCAGATGCTTTTGCGAACGTGTTCGTACCAAAATGTCTTCTAAATCAGGTGAAAGACGTCGAGGGCGAGGAACGAGGTGATATTTTGCGGCCAACACTGCAAATCTATGAGCGGTTTCGGCATCCAAAACCGAAAATAGGATTGGTCGAACGACTTTGGAGTAAAATTTGTCGTCACGTTTGTATAAAGACAATCCAGAGAAGAAAACGGTGCCTCCGGTTGCTATCCATAACATAGATTTCAACCTATGCTGGAAAAAGTAAGTTTATAGGGATGAATTTCTGCAATGTTTATGTCGTGCAACCTTATTGCCTGGTAATAGCTTTCGTGCAATGTTTTATGGGTTTTCGGCCGGGAATATTGCACGGGTCTGTTGCGCCAGGCAATATAATTGCACATAGCAAGAAATGCTTCCGGACAATTTATGCAGTTTGATGGGAACTTACACGGATGCTTTGCACAGTAGAAATATTCATTCCTATTCAAAAATAGTACAACAAATGCGATAAATTAAAGAGCGACAACTTTTATCATTAAATCACTCTTGCTAGTGACGTCACGCAAAGTGCGAGAAATCCGAAGGCAAGAGCGCCGTTTGTGAAGTGTGAACTCATTCCGATGTTTCTTCGTGCTCGTGTTCGTTCATTTCGTTCTGATGTTTCAGATGTTTTCTTGTTAGGCAGAAGAATAATTACAATGAGTTGTAATACAACAGCTGCAGATTCGTCTTTACCACAGGAAGAGATTAAATTTACTTCTGCTGAAGTAAAATGCGAAGAAGGAAGTATGGAAAAGCGAAAGTTGACAGACTCGGGATCACAAAATGTCCGAAAAAAGGCACTGATGCTATTCGATATGTTTTTATTAAATTCTTTTAAAATTGTTTACTGAACTGTATTCCGTTTGATTGCATGTGCGACAGGTGAAGAAAACCGATACAAGAGTTATGAAGAAATTACGTCCAGGATTTGATGACACGCGTTATGATGAAACGTCTTATTATTTTGAAAATGGTATATAAATATCGAATGCAATACAACACCTCAGCATAAATCTGTATTGAATAAGAAATTATTTATTTACAACTTGTAAAAATTTATATCAAGCTTGCTGAAAATTTAACCAAATAACTAATTGAAATATTTGTTTTAGGTCTGAGGAAAGTTTATCCATATTACTACACGTTCACTGCATTCTGCAAGGGCCGTTGGGTTGGGAGGAAACTTCTTGACATTTACGCCGATGAATTCAGAGCCCAACCAGTTTCAGAATTTGTTAGCTAATCTCTCAAATTGAATGTTGCAAAAACAAAACAAAAAATATTGTATTGTTCAAAGTGACTTTTAATTATTTAGAGAAAGGGGATACTTTCCGGTGTGATTACGGTCAATCTCGAAACAGTTCCAATCGATTATGTATTGAAAGATCATGATATGATATTAAACCGCATTCACAGGTAACCCATATTTGAATTCCATCGTTCTTCTTAATCTAATTAACACAATACTATTTTTCTGAACAGACACGAAGTACCCGTGACGGATAAACCAATCAAGATAATCCATCAATCGGATGACCTTGTTGTCATCGACAAACCATCTTCAATCCCGGTAACAATTAAGATATGACCCATTTGTAAGACCTTTTGGTAATTAATATCTTGTTAGGTTCATCCAGTTGGTCGTTATCGGCACAATTCTGTCGTATTTATTCTTGCCAAAGAGCACGGCTTGAAAAATCTAAAAAGTAACTATTGTGTGATATTATATTTTATTGCAATAATTTCCTTTTATGTTTATTTATTGGCAGCAATGCACAGGATAGACCGATTAACATCAGGTGTACTGCTTTTAGCGAAATCACAGGAAACCGCCAGGCGGATTGAAGATTTGATTTGCAAGCGGAAAGTAGAGAAGGAATACGTGTGTCGTGTTGTGGGACAATTTCCAACGTAATATGATTAGATTGACTTCAACCTTGATTTCAACCTTGATTTCAAGATGCAGTTGGGTATTACTATAATGTTGACTTTGTTAATTTCAGCGATCGTGTTGTTTGCGAACAGCCCATCGAAGTGATATCGTACAAGATCGGAGTTTGCAAAGTTAGTCCCGAGAAAGGAAAGTATTGCAAGACTGAATTCGAACGCATCAGCTACAATGGGAAAACGAGTGTTGTTTTATGTAATACTATATCAATAATTCACAAGACTTGTTGCAAAATATAAGATACAAGTTTTGTGTTTTCAAAGGCCGTCCAACCGCGGGCCGAATGCACCAAATCCGAGTTCATCTACAGTTCTTGGGTATGTTGTTGCCCCATGCAAATATTACGATAAGGTAATACTACATAGTACCAATTGTTTGTTTTCTTCTTTTTCTCCGAATGGTAGGATTTCCTATTGTCAACGATCCAATCTACAATCACGAGGCCTTTGGTGAGAACCGCGGTAAAGGTGGACTTCCGGATGGTTCGCAGGATAAGGTGCATATTGTACATTTTAATCGTTAATATTTTAATGAAGTTTTGTAGCTGATATTGTTTGCACTTAGCTTATCCAGGATCTGATTGCATCACATAATATGGAAACTTGGTTGAATGAAGTGTCGGAAACGAGTGTAACACCGACTCCGGCCAGTGGAGATAGTTTGAAAGGTATAAAGTTTACTGAATTGACATAAATGGCATTTAAAGTTATGCGTGTTTAATTAAATTAATTAAATTAATCAAAACAAAGTTTTATCATTTTACAATAATGATCGTTATTTTGAAGGAGATTGTGACAGACCAGAATAACACAAAAAGGGGTTACTAAAAGCAGTTAAATCAGCGTGGATATTTTGTTTTCTTGTGACAGTGAGATTTAAGTTACTTTTTGAAGGTGAAGAAACAGCTGACAGTGTGACACAATGGAATGGAAGTGACATTAGCATAGCAGAAGAGTTGCGATTCGACTCCAAAAAAGTGACCTTCGATGCGAATTGCAACATTTGCACCAGCGCAGTGAAATTCCGAGATCCTTCTCCAACAGATTTGGTTATGTTTCTTCATGCCAAATCATACCAAGTGAATATCTCCTTCTCTGCCATTTTATTACTTAAATTCAATTTCATTTCCAAACAAAATATATAATTGGGTGTAATATTTGTATTTCTTTTTCCAGGGTGAAGATTGGAAATACGAGTCCGAGTTGCCCGATTGGGCACATGAAAATTGGAACGATAACTGATTGTTCTTGTTTTATACGAACTTGTTAATTAAACCCACTTTTAATATTATCGACTGTTGCAACGGTCACTTTTGTTTACGTGATCCGTGAGATATCGGGTTCGCCGGTAGGCGTTTCCCGGTTATTGTTATGTTTGGTTTCCACGGCAACGTGATTTTTAATCTGATAACGGGTATAACAGAATTAGAGTACAGTACTTGATGATGGCTTCCTCAAACAAAGTAAGATTTCTTTTTGTGGTTTACAATTGGGAATTTGAGAATCTTGCGCAAATTTATCGATTGTTGTTCATTTTAGAAATCCGTTTTCACTCTCTCGGAAATCGTACAAGAGGAGGAGTTTGTGGCAGGTCGTGGTGCTCCGGTTATTGAAGTCACTCATCCTTGCATTCCGGATTCGGAAGGATATTTACTGCATCCGTGGTCCGCGGGAATAGTCGATCCGATTTATACCGCGCGGAGCAGTCAGTTTAATTCAATAAACTCATCCTACTTGGGCTTTTAAAAGATTTGATTAGCATTTTGAGTGCACTGTACGATCAATATATAATCGTATTGTCCTCTACTTTCACAGTTAACGGATGCGCCGAGGTAACGCTGAGGGCCCAATCGCTCTCTGCACCCGTCCCGGCTTCCCGAACCGTGCACTTGTTGAAGCCCGACACTCAACCCATCGAGTCACCACCTCTCGTACCTGGTCCTCACAGAAGATTGCCGTCGCTGTCTTTGTCAACATGTAGTGACATCAGCAGCGTGTATGAATTTAGAATTTGTCGTGTCGCGGCTACAAGAACCAACTGTCCAGCTTCAAATCTGTCCTAACTTCATTTAAATCGTTGTTGCAGTCTGGATGCGGAGAAGGGGATCATCATATACGAACGTATCAAGAACCTGGTTAAGGCGTTTACCGATAGAGCCAATAGAGTAAAAGAGAGGATCGCGCAACCTCCGACACCTTCCTCGCTGCAGAGCACTCCGCAAAGAGGTATAATGTTTAAATGACATGTGCATTGAAAACAAGTGGGAAAATTTGTTGGTTTTTAGATAAGCTTCATTGCCGCATGTCATTGACGTCGTTGGAGTCGGCCATACGCAGGGATGCAGATGAGATGCAGCAGGAGGAAACCTACGATGCGAATTCAAATGTACGGCTCGTGAGAAGAGTACGCATCGTTTTACGCAGACTCAAGCCAACTTCTTCGTTCGATCCTCAGTGTAAGATTCTTGTTATGGTGCCGTTTCCATCCAGCTTGATTTTATTAGTAATTATTGATGATTTGCAGCCAAGACGTACATTGCTTGGTTGCTGCTTGCCTGCATATGTTTCGCTTACAATGCCTGTTGCATCGTACTCCGCGCCACGTTCCCATACCAGACACGTTCCAATCAGGCTATGTGGTTTGCCTGCGATTACTTCGCCGACTTGGTCTACATAATCGACATTATCCTAATGAGAAGCAGAGTGAGGTTTCTCAAAAATGGATTTTGGATTGTACGCTATTTTTCCATTTCTCATATCGTAACCATTTCTATTATACGGCAAATAATGTATAACTTATTTTTTAGTGTGACTGGAAAGAAATCAGGAAACATTACCATTGCAGCAGACAATTTGTGGTGCGATATTTTGCATCTAGTTTTATTAGTTTCTATTATTTTGTGGTCTGCTATATATATAATTTTGGATTTGTCTTGAAGGTGGACGTGGTGTCGTTGTTGCCGTTGGACATTTTTTACTTCGTTGTTGGACCGAATCCACTTCTGCGTTTACCACGGCTGCTTAAAGTATGTGGATTGAGTAACAGATTTTACTTTATGAAGTATTGGGTGATTAATTACAAGATGGGTTATATTTCTTTCAGGTTAGGTCGTTTTCGGAGTTCTTCGATCGGTGCGATCGAGTCGCGAGCACGCCGTACCTTATAAGGTTTTACAGGCAGTTTATTTTACAGAAGGCAAAGAATGGGTTTCACATTTGTGTCTTTGTATCGTTTAAAGAATTGTACGCACGTTACTGTACATGTTATACTTGATCCATCTGAACACTTGCGCATATTACGCGTTCTCCGCTTACGAAGGTCTCGGAATCAATGAATGGGTCTACGACGGAGTTGGAAACGCGTGAGTTGGACTTGATAAATTCAACTTGCTATTTAATCTCTAGTTATTTGCTTTTTTTTAATCAGTTACGTACGATGTCTTCTGTTTGCTACGAAAACCGCAACTTCCATCGGCAAGAACCCGACTCCGCAAAACGAAGGGGAATATGTTTTTATGACGGTCAGCTGGCTTCTGGGAGTCTTCGTCTGCGCTTTAATTATTGGGCAGGTGACAATCTACTGTTCCTTTTCACTGATGTTTCTCTTTTATTTAAACTTATCCAACTTATTCGATTTGAAGATACGAGACATTCTGTCAACCGCGTCGCAGAGTAAACGTGAATACCTGAAGATGGTGGACAGGACACTTATTTATATGCAATTGCTTAAACTTCCATCAAGTTTATGTGGCAGAGTTCGACTATGGTTCACCCATAATTGGGATGAAAACAAATCTTCAGGTTCGCTCGGTGTAAGTTAATCGGGTAATTTCCAAGTTTCCCATTTCTCATGTGCAATATGTCTGTGTTTCAGATGAAGCACAGTGTTTGACAAGTTTGCCTCGCAAAATGCAAATGGATATTGCAATGTATGTGCATTTTGACACGCTAAGTAAAGTAAAGTTACTCCAGGACATGGAAAGAACTCTCCTCCGTGAATTGGTTTTGAAATTAAAACCTGTTCTGTACCTTCCAGGAGATTATATTTGTCGAAAGGTAACATTTTATACAACTTTGCTGTGTTCCTTTTTTTAAAATGAACTAATACAAAATGGATTGACTCATTTTAAAGGGTGAAGTTGGGATGGAGATGTATATTGTAAATTACGGACAGATTGAAGTTATAGCCGGGGCCAACCGAGATGTGGTCGTGGCAACACTTTATGAAGGAAGTGTTTTTGGCGAAGTGAGCCTACTGTCCCTCGAAGGTGGAAACAGAAGGACAGCAGATGTACGATCCAAAGGCTTTTCTCGCTTATTTGTCCTCACAAAAGATGATCTGCATGACACCATCAAAGATTACCCTGAAGCCCAAGAAAAACTACACAGGACTGCCACGTACGTAACTAAACCTGGCAATACTTTGTCCAATCATCCAGTAATTTGGGCTATATTTTGAAGGAGATTAATGAAAAAGACCCAAGTGCCACATCCACAAACTGAGACCGAGATAGAACCTGACATAGTGATTGAAAAAAGAGCAGACACCCCAAAGATGCTGAGAACAGTCATTCAAGTAAGATATTTAGACAGAAACCTACATCACAAGATGAATATAATCATGGATATGTTCCAATAGGTGATGTCTTCCGATTCGATGGCTGCCAAAATGCTGCAGGGTCGCTGCAGAAGTTTCCGAAGCCTCCAAGAACAACTGAAGCGGGAAACATCCGATGACGTTAGACCGGATGCGACTTATTATTATTCCAATTCTGCTCCAGTTATTAATGTGTATAATCAGGATGGTGATGAGGTACCCAGCTCACATATTTATATTTATCATACAACAATTACTTAAATAGTTTTTTATATATTTATTGAAAGATCCTAGTTGTTGAAACATCGGAAGGCCAAGATGAATACTTCAAGGAGCAGACGTCAAACGAAGAGAATGAACAAAGTGCTCCGGTTGAAGACGATGAGGATGATAGTGTATTTGAACATTGATTCCATTTATTCTGCTGTTAGCATGGCTGCATTACAATATATTTTGTATAAATAATATGCAATAGATATATTTTGATCATCAATTAAGATATGCAAATTTTACTATATTAGGTTAAATTGCTTCAGCATGTTGCAGTATTGCCTGCTGTTTCATTGGTGATCCATGCAATGCGCATTTGATCTTGACAAAAAAAATATACATATTTAGCAATTTTGGTAGTCAACGCCACCTATCGAGTAGATGACGAATTTCAATAAAAAGTGTAACAATTTTGAAAATGGAATTTCTCGTTTCAGTTTCATATTGGTTTCACTGTAATTTTGATACTGAAATAGAAAGGCATCGCTTTTTATTTTATCACGAAAAACTGCAGGCAAGGCTGCAGGTTTATCCGGGTTTATCCACAACTGGTGGGGGGAGTAAAGAAAGTACTAGTTTGGTGCACATTGGAGTACTACGTTGTGACGTAGAAGGCAACACCACCCAAGCTTCGAAAACGTTCGATTTGCGTTTTCTCCGCGCGCCATCGGGCGCCGTCTTTGTCGATTTGATTGTTTAATCCGTCTGCATCCGTCGTCAAAACATCATCCAAAATGGTAAGCACAACCGAATATTATTCCATTGCTTGCGTTTAACAACATCTTGGCATTATTTCACGATTTGTAATGGCAGAAGCGCGAAATTCGTTCGTCGCGTATGTTTTGTTTAAACGCCAAAATAGCTCGATTTACCAATGTTATTTTATCTATAGACGATCTCCAAGAATAATAAGATGCTTCAGCATATTAATTACCGCATGAGGGTAATTCTGCAAGATAGCAGAACGTTTATAGGAACATTTAAAGCGTTTGACAAACACATGAATCTGATACTGGGAGACTGTGAAGAATTCCGCAAGGTAAAGCCAAAGGGAAACAAACAGCCAACTTCTGGACCTGAGAAAGAAGAGAAAAGAGTGTTGGGTTTGGTGTTGTTGAGAGGGGAGAACATCGTTTCAATGACAGTTGAAGGCCCTCCACCAGCTGAAGTAAGAACATGTTTTGTTTCATCCTTGAATTCATAACGAAATTGTTAATTAATGCTTATATTGTGTTTCCCCAGGATGGACTTCCAAGAGTTCCTATTCCTGGTGCTGCTCCAGGACCTGGTTTGGGAAGAGCCGCTGGACGTGGTGTCCCTGTGGCTCCTGTTGGAAGTGCTCCTGCAGGTTAAATCATAGTGAAGCCGATTTACAAATTCAGCTCAAGAACATTAACATTAAACTGGTGTTGTAATTTTATTCAGGTCTTCAAGGACCAGTACGTGGAGTCGGAGGACCATCTGCGACAGTGATGGCTCCTCAAGGTGCGGGCAGAGGAAGTGGTCCCATACGTCCTGGGGCACCTGGAGGAGGACCACCAAGGATGGGAGCTCCTCCACCTGGTGCTCAGGGAATCCGACCAACACCCCCTCCGGGAATGATGGCCCCACCACCAGGCATGATGGGGGATTTTGGTGGCATGCAGCAGATGGGAAGGGGAATGGTACCGCCTCCAATGGGTGCTCCTCCAGGTATCAGAGGGCCACCACCTCCTGGAATGATCAGACCAAGTGACTTTGGTTAAAAGTTGTGTCAGTACCGCAACAGAAACCTTATTCGATGCTGTTCATAATTCACATTTTTGCATCGTTATTAGGGTTCTTGTTGCGTTTTGTGTGTATTTTCCATGTTTTACAATGAGATATGTAATAAATTTAGAATTCGGTAATAAGTTGTTTGGGTAAACTTTAATGATGTATTTATTATCTTGATTTACATGTACAATTATACAGATGAATGCAGCGTGGCAACACTATTTATGGAAATGCTGGTACATTCTGCCACCTCTGTAGTTAATAGCTTGCCACCAGTCGTTTTGGAAAGAAGACACGTCCATCTTGTCAATGTACAGTTGACCGTTCAGGTGGTCAATCTCGTGCTGCATGATCCTCGAGATCCATCCGCTAAGTTTGTGCTCCATCGGGTTTCCGGCTTCGTCAAGTGCTGAAAAGATCAGTTCATCAACGAACGAAGTGGTACTGTTTCAAGATGAATTGTCTCACCGTTGACTAAGATCTGGTAATATCGATGGACGTTGCCGCTGAAACCTTTGATGCTCTCGCAAGACTCCGGGAACGAAACCTTGTGAGGGTTCATCACTTGGATCTGCGGGTTGATGAACACGGTCCGTGGGAAGACCTGTAACTCTCGGCTCTTGATCATCTCGCCGGGGTACTTCTCGAGGAACTTTGCCGGGAACTGAACGATGACTATACGGGAACTGATGCCGATTTGGGGTGCTGCCAAACCCACCGACTCGTTGACATCCATCACATGTTTCATATTATTTATCACCTGCAAAGGTTGGTTCGTAAGAGGCTGCAAGTTTCACACATTTGCATACGAAAATAGCCGATTTTTATGCAGAAACATTTTATGAACTATAAAAAATAGGAGAAGTAACCCTGGGGAATATTACATGTATTTAATTGTGTAGTGACGTTACGCTCAATTGTGATTGGTTGAACCTAGCGCTCTGGCGTACCCGATTCGTTCAAGATGCAGCGTGACGTAATTATTTCCCGATAATGATACATCATCGTTATTGCAATTATGCAAAATAGGGTCTAACCTGCGCAACCTCGGGGCTGTTAATAAGTTCCGGTCGAACTTCTTCCGCTTTTATGCGCAAAATAGGGTCCCCGACTTGACAAACGTGTTTGTACGGAGGTTTTGTTGGCTTGTGTGAGAAATAATTGCGATACCATCGAGCTAATTTCGCGACGCTCATCTTAAAATCGACGATCCAGTTGCACTCCTTTTGTTTAAATGTTAATTTGCAGACGCTGCAATTTTGAAATCAGAATTTTATTTGCGACGAATTCATATTTATATATGAATCTCACGACTTGCCTATGTTGCCGAAAACCTGCGCCATTATGATATTGATTTTGTTTTAGATACGCTAGTAATTATCACTCCAGCATTTTTGGTCGATATTCAAATTTTATTGAGGGATTTCGATGGGTGTACGTATATTTATTTTCATTCCGATAGTTGAAAAAACATTACGCACTAATGCAGCGAGTCCCCGCCCTCTGATTGGACCAAACTCCTCCTTCAAGCCTTGTTGGACCGTGATGGGCGGGGCCACAACGTTCAGTGATGGCAAATCGTAAAATCAACTGGAATTGTGTAGGCGGAGCTTCACTGCGTTTGTTGTACCAAAATTGAGATTACGACCCTCCCTGTATTCGGCAACACCGTCCGTTTTGGGCGGTCTGTTGCGATCACGGACTTACATACTTTCCGTGGTTGCGATGGAGCTCGAAGTTAAACTTCTCGGTAAATATCAAAATAATATGCATTATTACGAGATATATATTGAAATAACTTATTTTTTCGAGGACTTAACTGATGCGACAATTTTTCAGATCTTCGCCAAATGAAACGGAGCGCGGAAATTAAACAAAAAACAGCTGAAATCGCTTCGTGTTGCAATGCTATCGGAGAAATCCTCGCAAAGTTAGGTTTGTATTCGTCATTCTCGGTCATTCTATAATATTCTTCATTATGTTTTTCGTCTATATTTGTGAACGAGTAATTATATTGTTGTTCAGGACGCCATGACGATGCTCTACGAGAACATGAAACTGAACTAAAGTGTTGTGAAATATTAAAATGCGTTAAAGGGAGTGCCATAGCTCATAGGAAAATAGGAGAATGTTTCTCCGAATTGGGGAACTTCGATGCTGCTTTAAAACATCAAAATAAACATTTAGGTGCGTATAGTTTTCATCTGTTTTTAAGGTTTATACAACAGTGTGTATTAACAGCAATTCATTTCAGAATTGGCTCTACAACTAAATGACTTTGTGGAGGTTCAAAGGGCTTGGGCTACTCTGGGAAGGACACATTTTTTCCAGGCTGATGTTTTCAAAAAAGAATCCGGATTGGAATTTAAAAGCAAGACTTTGGTGGCATTGGACCAAGCGGAAAAATCATATTTGAAAGCGTTGGAAACCTGCGATAAGTGCGGATTGTATTGTAATTGATTGTGTGTTTTATTATTAATTTTATAATGTTATATAATTTGAATTGTAGAATCGGGGGAGAAGTTGACGTGAAGGAGTTAGCTTTGATGAAAAGCCGGCTTTATCGAAATTTAGGTAGTGTTTACGACTTTCGGGGAGATTTGGATACCTGCATCCGCTATATGGAGAAAGCTATCAATATAAATAGGTGTGATATTGTGCTTCAGCTCGTTAAGATGAAATTCTAGCAATTGGCTTTTGCAGGACTCATAAAATGTCAGATGAATTGGTGCAATGTCACACATCTTTAAGTTTATCTCTGTGCGAAGCGCAAGATCCACGACTCGGAGAAGCTCTTGTGCATGCAAATAAGGCAATTGCCATCTCGAAGGAGATGAAAAGCAAAGAGAATGAATGTTATTCGTGCTCTATTTGTTCCCAGGTATTGAAAGAATTTAATATATATTTTGTGATAAATATAAATGGATGTTTTGTTTGCAGGTTTTGATCGAAATGATGGATTTCCGGCAAGCCAGGAAAATGCTACTTAAAGCTTATAAAATTGGGTTTCCCAATTTAGATCAGCACCGTGACACAACTTTCAAGTTGAAAAAAGGTTGATTGAATTGTATTTACTTGCGATACTGAAATTACATTATTTCTTTTGAAATTTACAGTGATTAAGCTAGTTGACCTGCAGACTCAATTGGATGGCTTGAGAGCTGGTGAAACTGAAAAACGAATGCAGTTATTTGAGAAGATGGGAGACATGTGTTCGGAAGCTGAAATATTTACTCCTGCTATACATTTCTACGAACAGATGGTTTGTTTAACTTGTTATATCCTTACCATTGAATTTTCCATGTTGATGAATTATTGAATTGTACGTGCAGCTGAAGTGTGCAAAGATTTTGGGGAAATCCCAGAAAGAAATGGGTCCAATATTCTCTTCCATAGCTCAAACTTACTACGACATGAAAGACTTTCAAAAGGCTAAATTATACTTCTTGGAGGAATTGCAATGCGAGAAAGATGCGAATGAAGTAAATAGGGCTCCACATCATATCGGTTGACAATATATATATGTACATGGTATTTATTGTGTTTTTTGTGTAATTGCAGGAATGTCAGATCTTAATTTACCTTGAAATCTGCGAAGAAAACTGTGGTGCTGGATACAAAGTTTTGGAAGATATCTTAAATGATGCTTTGGTTTCGGCGAAGCGAGCCGCAAGCCCTAGATTGCAATTTGACTGCCTGCAAAATTTGCTTAAAACCCAGAAAGCTTACGGTGCGAGCAAAGAAGCGATCCAAAATACCGAAAGGGAGATTACGTCTTTATCGGAGAAGTTTCCCGAAGATTTAACCATGTGTTCGCAAAATTCAAAGCAAGATGACCAAGACTCTGATGGGTCGGCTTCGGACGAGTCCGTACACCCGAGTGAATATTCTGGTTAGTATCCACCTTAAATATTTCTTTTGTATGTGTTTTTTGTGAGTAGTACAATTGTTTTTTATGATAGACATGTCCGATAGTGGAGATGAAGTTTCAGCTTGTAAGCCGAAGAGATCCAGAAAAGGAGCTAGAGAATGGGTGCAAATATTGAACGAGTCGTTTCTAAATATCTTTTAAAGTACTGTACTAAATAAATGTGAAATGTTAAAATGTTACCATGAATTTTAGAGGAACGAGAAAGGTGAAACCGCGTTGCACGTTGCGTGCATAGACGGAAAGCTGGAAACGGTTGCCAAGTTACTGGATAAAGTGAGGTTACATGTTGCTTACTTCCACGTGGTGTTATACAGAAGATTGAATGGGAATTTTTATCGAAGGGTCACAGCGTTAATTGCCGGGACCACGCCGGATGGACACCTTTACACGAAGCCGCCAATCACGACCGCGTGGACATCGTTGAGATGCTGGTCCTGAGAGGAGCAGCCATCGATGACCCGGGTGGTTCGAAATGCAACGGAATAACACCTCTTCTGGATGCAGCTGACAACGGTCACGTGAACATGATGAAGACACTTATACGTCTAGGTGCCAACATTTTCGCCAAAAACGACAAAGTATTAGATTCTTTTCGTTCACCTTGTTGTAAAATCATACTTATTTTTCTACGTTATGTATTTTAGGGATGGACTGTGGTGGACTGTCTGAAAGCGTGGCGGAAGAGATCGGTTTCGGACGGAACCGACAAGGAATTCATCGAGATTGCGAAGAAATTCGGAAAAGAGTTGAAATTAAAGCTTGCTCTAAGTGTGTTATAGCCAATTTAGCGAATGACAACAATAGTATTTGAACTATTAATGTAGTTGGAAATTTGTTAATTCGCAGGTGCCGCGAGGTCATCGCGGGGATCGGGAGACAACGCGTCGACTCCTACGATGAAGAGGACCCAAGACTTCGACGATGATATTGACAGGGACTTTCAAGTTGAAATAGTCGATGATGACTTCGTTGATGACGATATTGACAAGGAAGATTCAGATTCGATACATTCCATCGAAGACGTTTTGACTCCCGAGTATTCCGACGCTAAGCGACGTTGTCTTGATGTTAACCGAAACGACAACGGGTAGGTGAAGTGTCACGATACATTGTAAGTTGTTACATAACAATAACTTTAATCATTATTTTATAACTTTCTGTAGGTTTAGAGAATCTAATCCTTGTCCACCGCGAATAAGAGGTGCGCGTCGCATGCGGCAAACCAAACTTCCATCGTCGATGTCCCTCATGAGGAAGTCTTCCGCCGAGAAAGTCCCAAGGGCCAGGAAAGCCACCAATCAACCGTTTGTTAATATGAGAAGCTTCGTTGAAGCCCCATCATCACCGTGTCCATCGGAAATCGAGTTCTCGGAAGACAACCGCGTTGAATCTGTCGTGTCCGCTCCGTTAGCCGTAACACCAAATTTGTGCGCGTTGAGGGTGAAAGTCAGAATCCAAGTACGTATTAATAATTCCATCTTTTTGGTAACATATTCGAACATTTTGTGTTAATTGCTTTCTTTTTACACGTAGGATAAACTTATTCTAATCCCGGTCCCCCATAGGCAAGTACAGCGTGTGACGTTTAAATGTAAACTTGCTCGATTCAATGTTTGATCTTGTATTTTTATTTGACTGACAGTGATATGGAAAATAGTGTGAATTGGCTAAGTGAATCGGCCGCTTCGCGTTACGAGAACCTCTTCGGAACCAAACCCAACCTGACGCTGTCCACCAAAGATGGCGCGCTGTTATGCGGAAGCGATCCGCTGGCTTTCGTCGTCTCGGCAAACGAAGAACTCGTCGGTAAAGTTGTATCTTGGCATCTACCTCCACTTGCCGAAAGATACAGTTCTTCTTGCAAGGACCTCGGCGTGAGAATGAACGACGAAGCCAGATCGGCGTTGCAGAACGCGGATTCGTCTTCTTCCGGCGTGTTCATCGAAGACCTCTTCTTGGGATCGGATGCCTTTATACCTATCTGTCGTGCTTTGCAAGGTCACAATACACTCACTGAAATCAATTTATCCGGGAATAAACTTAACGATAGCGGAATTCAGGTTCGTTTTTATAAAATAGGGTTAACTTGCGGAGTTGAGCTTGCGGAGTTGCTTCTAAAATGATAATTGATATTAAATTATTTGCGTTTCAGTTGTTGGCCCCTGTTTTATCTACACTTCCCCATATCAGACATCTGGACTTGAAATGTAATAATATCGGTGCTACCAGCATGGAGTACATCTGGGAAGTGGTTTGTAATTCGCTGCAGGATAGCGCAACCGTTGGACCCTTACAGGTATATAAACACATGTCAATGATGTTCTGTTTAAAATAAGTTGTTGATTTTATATTGGGATCGATTATAGAGATTGGAAATTTTGGATTTGAGTTTTAACCCTTTGCGGCAGTCCGCTCATCGACACTTATCGCAAGTTTGCGCCAAACTTCCCGCTCTGAAAAGACTCGAGTTATCGTCTTGTGAAATAACTGCTAACTTTTTCATATCGATTGATGAAGCTGTCAGAGGTAAGATATTAGAAGGGAATTGTTGAGATAATTTGTATGTGGGTTTATCGATAGACGTTTGATTGATTTTGACAGGACGCAAATGGTGGATCCAAGAACTGAATCTGTCCATGAATGATTTGACGGTGCCTGGTTTTCAGTGGTCCTCCGCCTTCAATGTGCTGAATGCTTCTAGGGTGACCAAGTTGGATTTTGGAAGTACTTCGGCAGCCGGTCTGCCCACGCACGCGTTACCGGGCCACTTCTGCAACGCCCTCGTGCACTTCCTTGACCAAGTAAATCCCATAAAGTCATTATTTCACACTGCGTGCATGTTGTGGGTGGAACGTGAAACTATAATTTACCATGATTTGCATTATTATTTCTTTTTATCCAGAACTAAATTCATTATTTCTTTTTTACAAGCTTTTTTAAAGCCATCAGACTTGTTTTGCTGGGAAGGATTTCTTTTTCAACTGTGCTTTAACATGAATTTTATCCTATATGCTTATGCAAAAGGTAAAAGTAGAATACCAGGATGTGAAATGTTTAAAGTTCTAGTTTTTATGCGCTTTTATTTAAATATTAATGCAGCTTGAATTAAATAAGTTAAATTTTATACTTTGGATATTGTTGTGATTTTCACCTCCAAAAATACTTTTTGAACTTGTAAGCCATTTGCAATTGTACTTTCAGAATGTGTTTGTGTATCTATTATAATGTGCTAACTGAGGAAATATGGAAATTTTCAGAATGGCTGTGCCGTTAACGAACTGCTGCTGTCCGACTGCGGCCTCACCGACGAATGCGTACAGCATGTTGTTAATAATTTATCTAGGTACGTTGTCATCATCACTTAGTTAAGTTTGATAAACTAACCGACTTTAATGCTTTCTTTTTAATGCAGGGAAAACTTTGCACCTGTTTTGACCGCGTTAGACATTCAACTAAACCCCCGCGTCAGTCCGCGGACTGCGGAAACAATCTCGCTCGTTTTAACCGCAAGGATGTGAAACCATTAGATTTTAAATATGAATTAACCATTTGTATATTTAATACCATATTCCATTTATATAATAGTATTCAATGAATTTTGTCTTTTTATTGCATATTTATTATTTTACCCAAAGGCCAAATTATACAAATGCAAACAAAAAGTTTCATAATTGAAAATACAAACTGACATATATTATTAATTGGTAATTACGTGTATATAAAAATCCAATTTTTTAATGCAGTTTAAATCACTTTTTGTGAGTTATAAAATAATTGACCCGATTCCCGGTGTTGTTTGTTGAGAAAAAGGGTTTCCAGTTGGCAACTGAAGTCATCAAATCAGGTTGGCTTATCTGCATGTTGTTGTTACGTCATCGAATTCAGGTTTTACAGAGCTTTTTTTTTATTTTAATGGTTTGTAGGTTGAAAGTTGTGTGGGCGAACCGGTGGTTTGCGGACAACTCCTTGTAAGGAAAACGTAAGATGGACCAACACCTTGTTCCACCTCTACCCAAAAAGGAAATCCAAATTCACATTGTACTTAAAATGACACCTTGCTTATATAGATTCACATTTTCCTTTTTTTTTTCTAGGTTTACCATGGGAAAAAATTGATATTGTTGCTGTCAAAGACATGACCTAGTAATATCAAGAGGTAATATCTAGTTAACTGTTGCATCAAAAACGTCACGATTTATTTTTATAAAGTTTAGTTTTAATATGGATGATTGATTACCAGTCTGACCTAAAACAACAAGTTAACTGTGGTTATTTAGTTAGTTAATTTGCAAAATATATTTCTTCTTTTAAGTGTGTTAAAATTCTGTGAAAATTTATGAAGGAAAATTAAAATCCAAATTTGATCAACCATTTAAGATAAATAACTGGTCTTGTTGCATTTTCTATTTATTAATCTTATTTAAAAAATGAATTGTCATTTTCAAAATATAGCATATAGTTGAATTTTAAATGAAATGCATGGTTGCACTTATTGTTTCCTGGGTCATAAAATGTTGGGGAACTTACAAAATGCAAATGACATGGATGATTTCCGTATTATTTGCATATTGTTCACTATTTGAAATGGGATTTTAAAATAATTTTTGGTTCTGTTTAATAATTTTTCAAGATGAATGGACATAGTGAAAGTTTTATAACTTTTGATTCACAAACCGCTTTGTTGAAAAATGTGAATGCCACAATTTAGTCCTTTTTTGCTGTAGGAATACACTGTCTTTATTTTGTATAAAACGTTTTCATGGCAATGTGATTTTGCAAAGTCTAGTTGTGCGCCAATGCCTTGTTCCAGCTGCAGTTTACGTAGTTATTTTTGTAGGGTCGTTTCATGCAGGTTCAGTGACTACCAGACATAAATTCCAAGTTGCTGAACTCTTTTGGCATGCAAACCTAAACAGACCAATTTATCTATAGAAAAACGTGGAAACAAATGCTTGCAGTTCATCGCGCCATGCTAATTTAAACTTTCAAAAAACGCTATTAAAGTGTTAACTTATAACGATAATTTATTTTCCTGTAAATATAAAAATTTGGTCAAAGTGTATTATTATGCTGATGAAGTATATCGATTGAGGTGTGGCATGTTGCATGCATTTTTTAACATCAAGGGGGTCAATATTTTGGTAATGTATTTTTAATATCAAGATAATATCATCCACTTATCAAAGAAATTCATGCAATTAGATTCTTAAAAATCATATCCTAAAAATAAAACCACGAAAAATAGTCAGGCAATTATAAAAATATTGTTTTAAAAAGGTCAAGATTTTTTGTTTTTCAGTGACATGAAAATAGTTTTTTTATAATATAGTGATTGACCTGTAAATGAATTTAATAGTTTAAAATATGAAATCCGAATTTGTATATTGCATTAATATAAAATAAGTTTGCAAGCAAGTTACACTGTTTGTAATTGTAATCTAATGTGACCTTAAAAATTCCTCTAGTGATGGCCAACCCCTAATATTTTTATTGCTTTTATTTTTGCATTTTTTTTTTGCACACAGGATCGAAATTAAATTTTTATTATTTTCGCTTTGAGAAGGTTAGATAATAATATACATTCGCCGAAAGCGGCAACCTTGGAGAAATGTAATGAGTAGTCTCAAGAGAATAGTCTGCTAACGCAGTGCATTTTTAATGAAGGATTACTTTATTTGTAGGCGTTTATGATTCAGCGGTGACGTCATCCGAAGAGCGCACGCGGAAGGATACACTGGCGGAGACTGCGTGATTCGGACGACGTTGGAACAAAATCGGCCGATGACGGAGAAACCGGCGCATTTGTGCTTTTGACTGCACGACGTGAAGAAACCGCATTTCATCGCAAAAAATGAGGGAGATTGTACACCTTCAAGCCGGCCAATGCGGCAATCAAATCGGTGCAAAGGTAAAATTCAAATTACAAAAGAATTTTTACTTTCCGCACGCTTATATACAACCCCAGGTAGCACATGACGTCCATTTGACGTCTTTTGACGGTCGGGTTTGGTCCAATTATGGGCTAAATGACGTCGT
>JAQFZQ010000010.1:0-79351 GCA_034696005.1 Glomeris marginata | reverse complement strand
TCGTAATTTAACTTAAACGCGACTTTAAACATGTCAAATACTTGCTACCATCGCAATTTCATGATTTTTAGAAACGTTGTTTTAACGCTAGATCGACTGGTGCATAATACCCAGTGGTGCATCCATCCCCGGTCTCCCCTATATGTACATTGTGCACATCTGTGTAAATAAAACAAACTGCTCGTATAGCATTTCAGCATTTCAACAGGAATCCCCTCCATACGTGTAAACTTGATACATAGTATAGATTAATCCATAATAAAATACGAATTTAGGATAGCTATATCACGCAAGTACTTATTTTGAATTAAGAAATAATATTCAATAGCCTGTTTTTGAAATTAACATTAATTTCCATACAGATTTTGAGATGCAGAACTCATTCAAATAATAATGCAATAAAAATGTTCAAAGTTTAGTAAATAAGCTGCGTGTAGGTAGACTTGTTATATACTGCATGTAGTATACAGAAATTCAGTCGAATTATTCATTCTGCCCAAATAAAACATGTCACAAGTAATATTGGTGTCTGTTTTGTATAACTGTGTGTAGACACATTCAAACTTGGCAATAAAAGTCACTAAAAAACACGCCCGAATATTGCGGGGGCCAGAACAGCAATAAATAACACTGCTTATATCCCCTCAAAGAAAAAAGTAACAATAGTCACTTTGCATGGTGTCGGCTTGAATAATAATTTACGGATAACGGAATAATATTGCGTATATATTATCATATTATGCAATGAAGTGAGATTAACACCATGCGATAAGAAAAGCGAGAAGCAAACCACCAACACACCTCTAACCCAAATTACTGCAACTGCAAATTCCAAATGAGCCACAAATGTAAAACAATGTAAAACCCAGAATCAGATATACAAGAGCAATGTAACGTAATGAAATTAAATTACTAGTTAGTCTTTCCTTTTAAACTACCATTTTATGAAACAATTTACTGTTTGGTACATTTAAATGGCATATAGTAACCGCATATAAAAACAATGTGCCCAGGTTGTTCAACCGTCTCCTTGGCATTGTAAAGTCTTGATAGTAGTATCCAGTATATTAAGCGAATAACAGGATAGAAGTTTAACATGAATGTCGAATGTTTCTTGAAAGATTATTTGTGGGTGAGTGGTGCAATTTGTCTGTGCAGTACAAATTGCACGTTTTTCAGCTTCTTCGATCTCAAATTCACGCTCAAGTGTTTGTATATGGACTCCTGCCAGCAATTCACCTCCTTCAAGGGGACGGGGGATATACAAAAAAACCTTATGCAACCCACACAAGTCTTCCAGAAGTGTCCGTATGAATAAAACAAGAGCGCACCTGAAGCTAACTTTCGCATGCTAACACCTGCATTTCCAACTTTACTGCAAACTTAACGAAAACTTGTCAAATATTTCCTAACAGAATCTATATCACCACTGAGAATTACGCATAGAAATCGAAAAACCATTCACAGAGTGTCTATACTAAACTTTCATTTCAAAATTCCAGTATGTTGCCACCCTTACAGAAATTTTTGTTAACTGCTGCAGGTCTGCATGTGAAACAATGGCATACATGAGACATGGCTGTTGCAAGTCTGCAACATGCCTGCTGCATACTTGAAGTACACAAAAACTGCAGGAAGTCTGCAGTTTGCAGTTTATATGCAGATAAGCTGCAAACTGCAGACTTCCTACAGGTTTCCTACAGACTTCACACTCTAATTGCCACATTCCTTAAAGTATGCAGCAGGCATATTGCAGGTTTGCAGCAGACATGCCACAGGTGTGCCATTGTTTCACGTGCAGACCTGTAGCAGCACTGGTGCAGCACTGCAAAAGAATAAAATTTCTGTAAGGGCAGTAATTTAAAGGGTATTTATAAATTTTTCCCAGGACATAAAATACATAAAGTGAAAGACAGTTACATACAACAGCAAACCACATTAATCAATTAAAAACGGATGAATATAAGTTTAATTAACCATCGAATTTCTAATTTCCCATCAATAAACGAAATTATGCAGTGTAACAAATTATTCATTTTCCAGGGTTAAGAAAAATTCCAGTATAATTCCAGGATTTCAAGGACACCCTGATTCAGCTGAGTTTTGAGTATTTTGAGACAAACGTAAAAAGTCTATTCACAACGATGCAAACAATTTTAATAGAGCTCTAAACCCTGCACTTTCAAATTTGAACTATAAACCTTTAACTTTAACTTTTGTGGATTGAGAGTTAGGGAATAAATAACCTTGAAAGTGACATTCAAGGTCATGGATCACGTCATAAATGGGACTGTCATTGCTCACTTCATATATATAGGCCTACTATTACCAAGAGTTACCATTTACCAATTCACATTGCACAAATGTGCCATTCAAATAGCTGTTATAGATGGGACACACTGTAATCTTGATTAATGTTCACTAAAGGAGGGCATTAAAAGAACAGTATATACAGCATTGTTTGGCCAATGATTATTGATCATGATAGTTTTGAGTGTGGACACGTGTCTGTGCAGACAACGTGTTCGTTTTATGACGGCCATTATTATTATGAGATCTAATAATGGCAATGGGTGCTTTGTCAGTTGTCAGTGGCAAACGGTGGGCTTCATTATTTATGTAACCGGTCTACGGGTGGTGACCTATGACCCCACAAACACCCAGTGTGGCCAACAGAAAAGGGACAGCACAACAACAAAGGGATGCGAGGTCTAAAGGCTATCATAAGTCACTCTCACTCTCTCTCACACACACACAGTCCTATATAGCAACTCCAACATTAAAACAGCACAGAATGCTGCATACAAGATGTTTTTACATAAAACTACATATATACTGTATAGGCCTACTTACTACACTATACACAGACGAAAATGTAGTTGCCACTTGGGTGTGGATCATGTCACACCACAGCATGATGAGATAGATGGCATTCAAACGTGAGCACAAAAACTTCAACCACACCTTGTGCAATGTTTAATTGATCGAGCAATATGTCAAGTCTAGTTAATCTTAAGAAGGGCAAAACGAAAAAAGAATCCTTTGCACCCCCGCAGACATTTGCACACCCATAATGCAACTGGCCAGCTTTTACACAAACAAGTCCCACCCCAAACAAGTGTTAAAGTCCAACAATGTTGCTCTTTACTTTCATAAATATGTCCAGCAATGAAATAATCTGTTGGAAAAATGCATCCATTCTTGCAATCTCACAATCTTGTTTCACTGAAAATGTATTTGTTATTCCATTGGTTATTTATTACCATTACATTTGTATTACAGTTCCAGTTTGCTTTTTTAATTTTTTAATAAGATGGCACAGAATTTCCGATTGAATATATGCCTTTAAATATTGCATTTTTCTATACATTTATAATAATTATTTAAAACAAATAGTAGTTTTATTTATTACCAGATTTGAAAATATATAATTATACTTTAAAATATGCACAAATTTATGCTGTTTAAAATAAACAAAATTGTTCAGATTTATATACATACACACATCCCAACATTATTAATTCAAGTCTTATATGGAACTATATAGTTCCTGCATGCAATCAGTGAATTTCAATTTCTTTTTCTCTAACTGTAATTTGCATATAGGGTACATAATAACAAAATTATTTCCTTAAATTCGCCTAAAATATTTTAATATGCAGTGCTTCTTATAAACATAGGGAATAACTTTTGGCCCGCTCAGATTGACACTTTTCCTATTAGTCAATTACAATTATAAGGGGGAGAAAAAAACGAAAACAAAATGCATTATTCCAGCCACAATACAGGGTCATATCATCTGTTAACAAGACTGATGATGGCAAAGTGTGCTTCCAACAATCTCCATTGACAAACGACAGTCACGTGCTCACACAATATCACTGAGGGGGTCACCATGCAGGCAAAGCAACTTAGGATATACAACAACTTTCTTTTCTAAAACTCCAAAAGTCATGCATTGATCCCCATGGATTCAGTTTGTCCTTGTTATGGTATAGCACGCATAAAGTTGGTAGTATTAAAATTGCGAAATCATGTGTCACAAAGGAAAAGGCTATGTTTAAGGCTAGGCTCAATTATCCTTGTTGTGAATTGGAAACGTGTTTGTTTAGCAGTCATCTTAACAGGGCTTTGTTCTTTCAGTATGTCATATGAAAACATATTCGGCAACACTGTGAAGCATCTTTAGCTCACAAATGTAAACATCAACGTAGTAACATCCCAGATATTATCTTTTATGTCGTACTTGAATATCGGATGAGTGCAGCAGTGAAATGTTATAGCTTCAACCATATAACCTTATCATAATAGTGCTTGCAAGTTGCAACTGTCAGTACCCATCCATGCATTTCCCACATACTTAAAACCGTTTTATTCCCTTTTTTATCTTTACTAACTGACCTATACCAAGCCTATACTAAATACCTATAAAGTTAACACATATTCTACAATATCCACAAGATATACAGAAGCCATTTAATGGTCAAAATAAACTACCTACTGCTCATTTGTTATAGGAATCTTTGTTGAGCGCAGTGCCACCTATTATCCCCATTTGACACTAAACCAGGTCTTACACCCACACAATTAATGTTTTATTGCTAACTGCCCTTAAAAATCAGCCAAACATTCACCCTTATGTACCATAAATTTATTAGTATATTGCCCTTATATACCAACCCTAACTTTCCTTAATGTCAACTTATTATGAAAACTATCCACAAATTTCAATTGAGCCTCAACTAAAATACAATTTTCGTCCCACATTTCAATTTCAACCAGCTTTTCCAGTTTCTATTATATAATTAAAAGGAACTATGCATATTCAACCTAGCACTAATGCTAAGTTTACTTACAATATAGAGTTAACATTAAAAGACCCAGATTTTTAAATAATCATTTTCCCATTTCTTCACTATCCCTATGTATTTATTTGAAGTTGTCATAGATGAAATAAATTCCAGGTATTCGTTGCAACCAGGTTTCAAAATAAATAGAGTATTCGTTTGCAACTCGAGTTCCGAGTAGAAGAAGAAAACAATGTGATCCTGACAGGCAAATGTAGGTGATGAGACTTGCAATTGGAGATGCACTCAACATCCCACTCCACTTGCCTATGAGCTCCAATTTACACAGACTGCATACATGCCATCAACTTTACTATTGTTTGCATCTGCAGAGCACGTGTAAACACTCATGTAGCGGCTGTAGTGCAATGGCCATCCATTATTATGCCGCCTGCTGATGCATATACATTCACCCACATCAAATGCATGGACCTTGAGGAATTTAAACACATTAACCAGAGGCATTAACAGCTCTCGTTTCAAACACCACCACCTTCCCCATCAACAGCTAAACCTCTCCCCTTTTTCAGACAAACAAAAACAATACACCACACCATTTACACTCTTTCACTGTCTCTATGCAGTCTGATAAATGAAACGTCCAACTTGACCTTCCTGTAACCACGTCTAAAATAGCAAATAGCAGACACTGAGTGCCAATCCAGCTATCGAACCATCAACTCCAATAGTCAATAAACTTCATCAATTTCAAGATACTAGACTTCACATTTCGATGACCCATGAATTAGTTTATATATAAAACCAATAAAACCAGGGTATAATTTTTGGGATAATTCCCAGTTCACTTCTTCAGAAGCAACTTGTTTTCACGAAGATGAAATAAACTAATACTATTTTACAGTAAATAAAAATGAAAACATGAAACACCGACCTTTCGAAGACAAGGCCATCATTCATCGACGTTTGTACAGACAAGGTCTCAACTTCAAATCGGGAAGTTTTTTGACATCACATGTTGATACTTTCTTGCAGTCGAAGAATAGAAACAGTCGGTGGGTAAGATCCTGCAAACAAGTATATATATTCATACATCATTGCAGGTATCAT
Organism: Glomeris marginata; assembly: GCA_034696005.1. NCBI lineage: Eukaryota > Metazoa > Arthropoda > Diplopoda > Glomerida > Glomeridae > Glomeris > Glomeris marginata. The sequence continues at coordinate 73,436 of JAQFZQ010000010.1, read as the reverse complement.
CCGCAAAGCACGCTTGTCTCGAGGAAAACTTACTTTGCTAGTCACGGAAAATCCGATTTTTCCTAAAGCCACCTCAAACCGATCAATGTTTGTAAACCGGCTCGAGATGTCTGCAATTAGCAACGAACCCCTGAAATAAATCAAAAGCGAATCAGAAAAGCTGTCATACATCAATCAATGCTAGGGAAATTGCAATTTTCCCAAACACGATTTCAACAGGAGAAATTTACATTTAAATGTTTGCATTATGTATGATACAGCATTATTTTCCCATTTATCCAAATAAAAACTTAACAAAAAATATGCGTAGCATGATTTTCTTTTAAAAAAACAAAACATTGCAAGTGCATTCCATGCCATTCATTGGAAAATCTTGCTTGTAGCGTTTAAGAAAGGAAGAAAACTTCTGTAGGGAAAATTAAAATGTCAGAATACATATAGGAAAATACATTCCACTGCATAATATTTTCATTCAAAAATTTACACCAAAAATGCACAAATTCTAATTTACCTAATAAATAAAAGCTACACAAAATAGGCAAAGCAAATACATTTTGGATTGAATTACCCAGATTTCAGCGTTCTGTTTGCTTCTGCGAGGTATTTCGGCCAATTGGTTCCCATCAGGGAAAGACAGAAGACAGCAATGTCTACACTGCCATCGGGAAGTGGGACCTAAAATCCATAAAATTAATTACACACGATATATTACAGCAAGAGACTCTCCTTGCTTACAATGTATTTGCTTACATTGGATATGTCACACACTGTGACGTGTTCGTTGCTTGCCACAAAATCAAACGAATGAACAGTGTTTTTCAAGTTCTGCGCCAGAATAGCATTTCCACAACCAAAATCTGCCACAATTAATTTCGGCGATCTGAAATTGTATTTAATAAAATTAACTAAGTCGAAATGGTGTCTCAATAGTATAATTTATTGGTTCAATCTGTAATATATATGTACCTGTTTTTTATTTTCTTCAGTATGATATCCACAGGATTAACAGGCCATTTTTTAGTTTGGTTAGAAAAACCCTCTTGGTAAACTCGGAAAGAATCTGGATCATTTTTGAACATGTCTTGCGCTTCATCCCCTATTTGAAAGGAGAAAAAATTCAATTAAAATTACGCAATATGCATCCATCGAATCACAAGATTTGAATTCTTGCCTGTCATCTTGTACAGATTTTCGTTTATTATTCTGAAACGTGCTTCCTTTAACCTTTCTTCCGCCCTTTCCCTCAATGACAACAACGGGCCATCATTTGCGTTTTTATTCCTTGGTAATTTCACGAAGTGCCGTGCAGCAGACATTTTTGCTTCATTTTTCGCCGATTTCGCAACGACGAACGCTTTCTTCCCTTTCTTTGACTTCTGTTTTTCGATCGGTTGCTTCCCTTTCAGCTTTACTCGACTGAATGAATTCTTTTCCTTGCGTTTCTGACGAGATTTCGCTCTTCTACGAGCCATATCTCTGCTTTAAACGCAGATGAAATTCTTGCACGCACCCGCCAAGACGATTTGAACACGCCGTACTTCGAATAAAACGTATGCGCAATGTTCCTGCTTGGCAACTAAACGTGCGCAACAACCTATCACGTGACTCGTAGTCATAGAATGCCAAAAGCAATAAAAGATTGCTCGTTAGAATCTTGCACGCAAGAGAACTGCACACACGTGGTTCCTCAGCGTGAACTCCGTTACAAGTAGCGTCTTTATCGGGAAAATATAGCCTCTGACGTCAGAGCGCGGGAATTTTAAAACTAAAATCTCCATCAAACTACCAATTTTGATACATCAAAACATTATAAACTAATGTTTGCCTTATGGTTACATAATTCGATCAGCCGATAATTTGAAATGAAATGGACACGTATACAATAAATTCACAAATTTAATACAGAAGTTAGAACGCGGTGTCTTATTTCGAACAACCGTGTTAACAATGTCTTATCTACGGTTCAATCAGTGAGGGTTGGTTCGATCTTGAGCTTTTTACCCCTTTTACGGAAATAATCTGAAAAGTCCTGCATTACTTTAGGAAAGCATGGGATTTTAAAGGATTTCATTGCATCGGCCAGCATGGTGAACATTCGTTCTCCTATTGCAGAAATGAGATCTGTGCCGTCTCCTAGACCTAGACTAAGCATATTCTGAAAATTATTTGGCAGACTGTCAAATAATAATCTTTTTTCAGCATCCTGATCAGCCATGGAAACTGCAAGAATTACTGATGAAGCCACAATAATTGCCAAAACGAACTTATTCATGACTTATGAATCTGAAACAAAGTAACATATAATCAGTAAAATTGTAAATAATAACTCAAATGCATCATTTTCTTACTGATGTCCAAACCAGTGGTGTACGGTGCACAGTTGAGTATTAGATGTTGTAAAATACATGGAAGAATCACTTTATATATAGTACTACACAAAACCCTGCATGTTTTCCATTACTTTTTTGTTCTTTTGAAACTTCAAAATATGAAATATATAGTGCTTTTGTTCTAGATAGCAACATGCAACTGTACTTTATAGCATTACTATTTCACACATACTTTTCAATTGAAACAATTGCACATGATAAAAATTTATGTGATATCGTCAATAAAATGTTTATTAAATGAAAAATTAGTTGTAAAACTCTTTTAGAGGTGCTACACGTTGGTTGCACACAAAGACATGTATTAAAGGTTGCTATAGCACTGTTTTAACATTTATTACCTTGACAATTTGTATTACAATTTTATTACTAAGTTCTTCTACGTACAGTATATACTCAACAATGTACATTGTGACATTAGTTTTATCACTTATTGTTTTATGAAATAAAATATATTCTCACTGAACGCTGGTGTATATAAATAATCAGACATACGTGTGGCCATGCTCACTTCTTTTTCTTCTTTGGATCTGGATTTTTCATCTCTTCCAACTTTCCTTTCAAGTCCAGCAGGTCCAAGTCTGGGATGTACCGTATCTCGTCGTAGCTCGACTCATGAGGATGAATACTAAGTTGGACACCTTCTGGTAAAGAATTCTGAACAACTTCAACGAACGTGGATAGGAAGTAACACGGCAAATTTGATATCTGGAAATAAAAGCATGCAAATTCAATTTGTCGCAATCATTTCGCATTCTGAAAAATATATGCTCATACTTGTATATTTCTTTCGTATAAGTACAGTTTAAACGTCTTGTCAATTATTGATGTTTTTGGTTTGTAAACCTGCACTTGGATAATTTGAGCTGGAGTAGCCCAACTGAAATGCAAAATATAATCGTTGCACGTACAGCCGAGATTCAATTAGTTTCATAGCTATACAATCACTTCTTACCAATCTTCGACATTCAGTCCCATGTTTTCCGCTGTTCTATGGACATATTTTCCGAAACTTTCCAAAGGAACAAAATCATAAGATTTTAGCTGGACATTCAGCAAGTCATAAACTGGATTTTGAGGTTTCAGACTCTACAAAATGGGTAGTATACGCAAAATGTAAATATTTTGTTATTAAAAATTGATTCTTCATCAACCAATGCACCGTCTTATAATACATACATCCAGGTAATCTGGCTCGTGTTTTGACCCATAATACTTTTTCTGTAGTAACCGTGGTAATAGGCCTATACCCCAAGATGCACGCAGTACGCGGCAAGAAACACTCTGCAAAAAAAAGGGTCAAAATCTCAAAAACTATTCTCCCTACTCCATTTCAATTAATATATAACACAGTAACAATCTCACACTAACCATTTTCCGACTAAAACTGCAAACAACGTGAAAACCAAACTACACCGGCATGTTTCAAAACTTTCAAAACAAAACGCGTTCCGAAACGTTGTCCTTGAGCAAATACCAAAGGCTGGAGCGCCGTAGTTCCTCTAACTTGTAGTCTATTGCAACTACGTGACGTCACAATACTCTTTGCACCAATCATATACCAAACCATTGTGGATTCAGCCATTCAAACGCAAGTATGACGTCATGAGCGAAAATTTATAAGCCAGGTTGCACGTAAGTAAATATGAAAATTTGGGAAATTTGTTAGAATTTAGCTACAATATAACATACAACTTTTATGAATTTTATTAGTTGAAATGTGCGCCGATAGAATCTCATTGCGAGTGCTGTTTTTCGCCAAAGCTAAAGAACTCGTCAAAACTGATGAAGGAAATGTTTGTGTGGAAACGAAAACTACAGCTGGCCAATTAAAAGAAGAAATATTGCGAACATTCCCCACTTTGTCTAGCATATCGAAAAACTTTGTAATTGCACTGAACAATGAATATTTGCACGATCCGAATGCAATTATAAACTGTAAAGATGGGGATGATATAGCCATCATTCCACCTCTAAGTGGAGGTTAATAAAAAATGAAAAGCAATTCATAACATTGCGCAATACATAACATGTGACCAGATGCATTTTTTTCTCGTGAATTAGTTAATCTGTTTATTTTAAAAAAGGAATTAACCATTTAATACTGCATGCAATCACACTGCAATTCCTCATATATTATACGGCTGTTCATTATACAAGTTTTAGAATTTTTCTTTTTATGACAATTGAATTATAATTATTATACTTACATACCATTTAATACAACCCGTAATATGCAACACAGATGTTACGCAAATCGAAGCTTAAATCTCTCTGACAGGTGTGCATCTTGCAGATTCCACTAAACTTGTCAAACTTTCCAATACAGACACATTGGAAGAAGTGCAGCCCAATTGTCCTGCCTAAAGTAAAAAGAAATTATATTTATATAATTTGTCAATTAAAGTTAACATCATGCTTTTTGAACATTACCTTTATTGCAATATTGTACAACATTCTAACTACTTACCAATTGGGTAAATTGTTCAACATCCATAAAGAGCTGCAGTCGTATCTTGTCATCGTCACTCATAGACATTGTTGCGCTGGCAGACAACGAATTGACCTTTTCCCGTGCCGCTTTCAATCTTTTCAGGCTTGCTTCTACTTTCTTGACAGACGTTAGCACATCAGAGGCTATGTGGTAAAATCTACAAGAAAAAGTTACCGGAAAGCATCAGAAAAAATAATGTGGGTTTCTAAACGAAATGGCAAGAAATAAATACTTACTGTTGAGCCACTTCTGTGACAACACATGATGTCAACTCATCGAAATTATATGCAGTTGCTTGTGATTTGTACTTCTCCAAGAACAACTGTAGAGGCACAAGGATGTTTGTGACATACGCCAAATATTTCGTAGGTACCTAGCAATGAAAACCAATATTATATAAACCTCTTCAAAATCACATATATACCATTCCAACTAACCTCTTTGTTCGTCCTGCGATACAAACGTGGAATGTCATGAATCATTTTCAAGTGAGAAACACATTGTGAAGTTATAAATTTTGTCACCGCATTGCCAATTATTGGTACCAACAAGCTCATTTTTGATTTGGCTTCATCTAGAGATTCTACAGAGCATAAAACAATTATAAGAATTGAAATATACACCTAATAATTATACCATACCATTGAGCAGCGATAGGTTGTTGTAGTGAATTCGTTTCATAACCGGTGTGATAATGAACTCTAATAACTCCGACAACTGTCATAATAAAAATGTGTTCAGGATTTGAACTAGTTTTATTAGTTAACATGTTGCACGAGATAATACCTTCATATCCAGTTTTTGAATATCTGCCAACAAGGATATCACAAGTTTTACGGATGGATTATCGTGCGCAGCCGTATTAGAGAAACCCAGTTTCTCAGTTGTTTCCGCAGAAATTTTATTCGTTGAGTTCTGTCCTGCATCGGCAGAAATAACAGGCTCACTCTGTTCTTGAAGACATCTTAACTATAATAAATGCAATTACAGCATTCAGAAATAAGACATTACAATTTGTTCACGTAATTTGGGGCAAATACCTACTTCATTCTGGAGAAATTGCGAAGCCCACGTAACAAATCTTGAGAGAAGAAGTAAATTTAACTTCCAAAAACTATGGGTAAGTGGAAGTAATATAACATCATCTGCCCAACACTTTTGCAGACATTGCCAAAGCGTGCGAACAGTAACAAGCTTAAAATCCTGATCACCTGGTGAAATATGAAAATATAACACGTTATTAGATCAGTGTAACTATTATTATTCAAAAGAGTCATTAGTCATACTAACCACTGTTAAACCCTTTTGGATTATTTTCTAGGCACGATTCAAAATTCCCGGCAATGTCTTGAAACCTTTAAACAATAAAAACTGTAATATTTATTATTTTATTACATTATAAAATATTACCCAAATACCTTATCTGGAAGTAAACCGACAAGTTCCATTTTTTCATGAATGTCTTGAAGGTGTCGCTATTTCTTAGCCTTTTGACACTGGCCTGACAGCCACACATGCTTTCAAACTCGTCAATAAAATAAATAGTAGCCACATATCTCTGAAATCATCCACATATTAACTAACACATTATCCACCCTGGTACTAACCATGCATTACGATACTCACCTCGTGAAACCAAGTAACATTGTTAACTGAATATAGAACAGAGCCTCTAGCATCGATGCATGCTGCAATTTCATTCCACACAGAGTTGACAATAAAATCATAACCAGCATTGTCAATGAAGCTGCAAATACCAAAAAGATTTGCAGTCATATATAAACGGGGACATCACCTATTGCATTTTCAAAATATGCTACACAACCAACCAAAATGAACCGGACACATGGATCAATCCTTTGCAATGATCGGAGACAAAATCCAAGATTTTTACATACATTGACTTCAATTCAGTAGGGGACAGCGATGAGGGACAATCTGACATAATCTAGAAAAAATAAAATAAAAAAATTTTCAGGATTTGCATCTATTACAATAATATACAAGAAAACACCTTTTCCATGAATGGTGCCACAACTTGCTTCTTGTACAGTTCTTCAGCATCCTTATTTTTGCCGAGAAGTGCAAAAATTCTCAGGTGTTGCTCGAGAGAACTTTGATCACCTTTCTCAATGACATTTAGGAATGACTCCTTCAAATTTTGCAGAACAACTTGAGTAATATTTTCCAGCCTCTGTAATATAATTTCATATTTGTATACTTTAGGTAAATTAATACCACAATTACGTTCAATTAATATTTATATATCCAGACCAATTTCTGCTTCTCGATCAGAGCAATCCCAGTGTCTACAGGAACTGCAAAATGCAAGCGATTAATTTCCGAAGCCATCCTTTCCATCACATTACTTGATATCAACCTATCATCAGAAATCAAGCTATTTGTACTACATGTATAATGATGGGTGGTATGATATTGAAATGTAGCATCGACTTACTTGGAATTTTTACTGAATTCACCATCTAAAATTTTCTCAAGTTTATCTACACCAACAAGGATTGAAGTCATCTGATGCAATAAACTCTACATAATTGTCAATAATAAACATTTGCAAATCAATGATCAATCAGAGTAAATGTAGCAAACATTTATATACGTTTTATATGCGTACTTTCTTTCGCCGAATTTCCTGATTGCATGCCAATAGATGTTCTGCAGCAGAAATGCCATCTTCAAGGACGGCTTTCACACTCTATCATGATAATAATGTATACATGTGTTTCGTAATTGTAAATATTCATGGTAAAAATAATATTTAATAATTCACACTTAACTTACATATACTTCTTCTTTAAGCTGACTCACAGGCGTAATTAAATTCCCTATTGCTCTGTCAAGTCCAACCTATTATTCGACGCAAATTACAAGAATATATAATTTAACAATTTCTCAAGTTACAGACTATATTTTTAAAATTACCAGGTTACTGGATAAATTGACAAAATCAGCGTAATCCTTGTTGATTAATTCTATCATCGCACTTCTGAGGAATTGTAAATAAACGGTAAGATCTTCCAGCAATGATTCGAGCTGCACGCTTTTCCGACATTCTCCAATAAATTTATCAACGCTGAAAGTTGTCTGCAAAAGCAAAAATCAGTTTAAGCCTTAAATCTCGTCTAAGCCTAACATCATCAAATAAACGTTAAAATAAAGCACCTTTTTGAATTCATCCTTATTAAAGCAAAGTTTGCGAGACCTCGATGGCACCAGAAACTTTTCCACAACTGCCATAGTCCATTAATAGCTTCAAATGCCTCAAATATTGGGAAAAGATACACGTCAACCAGCTAGCGTCAACAGATAACAAACTAAGCCTACAGACGGCCTAACGTCCGGGACAGGACGATACGACGCTGACCTGCGTAACGCCGGTGTAGTGCCACCACGATTGACCGCCGGACGATTCAATGCCATTATTGACAACATGAATACACAATTATTAAAATATTTAAATAACATGAACTAAAACTATCGCAAGAAACCAGAAATAAAGACTATTTTGTTTCTCACACAGTTACTACAAAATCCAAACAAAATATTGATATAAATTAATTCAATAAATTAAAAAAAATCATATATCATAAATATATATTGACTTGATATTGATAATATGCACATGTACAATAAAAATAACAATTATAATTAAGCAATTTAAGATGTTGGGACTTTGATATTTTCTCAAAGAATTGTCAGCATTTGCATGTGAAAAATAAACAATTTTATAGTACTGTGGTGCAAAAAGTTTATTTTCTTCGCTTGTAAATATTCTTGTACAAGTACCCTTCTGAGAATATGTACAATTATGCAATCGGAGGTAACAAATGTAATAATGCGCTCTTCATCCACGATACAATTATATAAAGAAATTTATCAACTCGGAGAAAGTCGGCAAAAATGTGACAGATCATCACATTCTGCGTTCCAATGGACCGGCCTCTTGCCAAGATGCTTTCTCATATCATAATAACATTTAAAATTTTGCAAGGCAAGAATTTACTAGCTGGCAGCAAGCCCATACATATAAATAAATACCTGTATACTTCAGTCAAACAACAGTACTGGATAATTACAAGATTTGCATTTTAAATCTTGTAATAATTATCCAGTACATATATGTCTAATATAAATAATAATTAATTGTTAATTATGATCGACATGCAATTACATGGTATTCACTAATTGTGTAACAGAGGAGAAACTCGCAGCAGTATATAATTAAATAGTCCATTGGAATTATACAACAAACTTTCGTACAAATTTGCCCGCCAATTGAAGTTTACAAAAACCCTAAACCTGTACAGCAAGTGCTTAAAAATGCAAATATACATATATATAATATCATTGCAAAACGATTTCTTTTTTAAGTACCAAACTGTTCTCTTGTATCCAAATCCCATATTGTAAATTACTAAGCCAAACCGTATAAGGCATATTTCTTGATTTTATCACTTCACAGCGCGGCCTTACGCCACAGAGCATGCCAACAGATTAAAAATGTGCGGATAAAAATCGAACATGTAACATTAGGAAATTCCATTTACTTCATGTATCGATCAATAATCCTCCCTTTCTAGCAGCTCTTCAAACTAAAAATACATTCACCTACAGGTTCAGGAACGTGATCAACTGTATGACAATATGGGACCCACTTGTATGTAATAATGTCTCGCCACCGGTTTCAAAAAATAGACTACTATTCGCAGAGCAAGACTAACTGCATACTTGAAACGTACTGTTCAAGGTACATGCGAATTACTGTGTATCAAAAATGCAGAGCTGCTTATACTTCATGCCCAACAAACACACTTCCACTTAAAATATGCTCTGGCGGTCCGGACAAGTGATATAGTATATCATACTTAAGTACATCACTTTCATGTTATATGGACGATAACCTACTCATTTCTTGCTTTTCGTAGGTGGACTTTCAGGTGGTGTGGATGCCAACACAGACTTTGGCATTGAGACGGCCTGCCCTTTCCTCACGTTGCCTTTAAACGACAAACGTTTAGGGGCTTTAGGGGAGGTTGGATTCCTTACATCGACAATATCGTCAGGATTCGAGCTTTCTAAAGGATCATTCGTCTTCGGTTGTGGTCCTAAGACATGCAAAACGGAAGAAAATAAATGTTTAGTAACGTGAGTTTTAAATGTGCCACCAAAGTTCTAAGTTATATTTGGAAAGTGAGTTTCAATGTTTTGGAACTTCTACGAGTATTGAAAACCATTTCAGAAATATCATTAATTACTAAAGACCCTACATCACTTTTATGAAAACAAATTAAAGAATGGGAAACTCTAAAGTACCCATTTCATAAATTATACAATGCAATGCAGATGTTGCAAATTAAAAAATCATAAGATGCAACATTATTTGCTGCCATTACCTTTGAAATTAATGTAAAGGTTGGCAGCAGGAGATGATTGTTCAGAAGATGAAAGGCTAATTGGTCTCCCGGCTCTTGTCACACCACTACTGCCAGTGGAAGTGTGAGAGTCAAGTAATGCTGCTGCCAATTCAGAAAAGTTCAAAACGGCAGCCGAGTCCTCTTTGCCAAAAGACAATCCTGCACAGAAATCACCAATGTAAACACACAAATGGCAACAATATATAATATAAATAGTACGTGTACCATTAGAGCAATTTGAAAATGACTTTGTCGGTGCCGAAGGCATGAAAACGTTTGCCGTGAAGTTCTCAAATGTTGTCAATTCTTTGTGGTTATTGACAACGGCATCGAAAGCTTTAGCCCTCTCTTCATAGCTGTACATTTCATGGTTAAGTAGAAATTTCGTGTGAAATATTACTGCCATTTATAATAACAGCTGGAAAAGGATACAAGTTTTGAAAGTATGGCATTGTAGATCGCTTTGCACAGCTTGCATTTATTGCAGTTGCCCTTACTAGACCAGGAAGGATTTTGTGATCCACAATTGCACCATTGAACAGAGGACCGAAGTAAGGAACCTACAAATATAGCATAAGACCCTTGTACATTGCAAAGAATTCAGCAATTTTACTGATTCCATCAGGTAAAAAATTCTCACTACCTCTGGTTTCCTGGAAATTTGAATGCGATAAAGTCGATTCGGCAGAGGGTAAATGACAATGAGAACATCGCAGAATTCTGTCGCAATTATTCCACGGCGATATTCACGTGAATGTTCCGACCACACAATGTGTACTTCATCGTTTCCCAAATGCCGCAACTAGATACAAATAATAGCTGAGCATATCGCGTTCCAAAACACCAAAACACATACGTGGAAATGTACCTTTTGTAGCTTGGATTCTTCACTGGTGGTTCTCATCCTCGTCGCAACATGGAAGATAACCTCCTTGAAAGATGTTGCATAGTACGGTGCCGTATCACCTGTACTTTTGTTACGCTGCAACCCGCCCATGAATCCACCATGCGTTTCCAATTCAACCTCCCATGCCAAACCGGCGATGAATTCTTCATAAGCTTGACTTCCACCATGATTTAGCAGAACCGAATTTTTATCTTCCTGACCTTCAGCAACGTAAATGACAGCAATCTTGTGAGTTTCACGAGATTTCTGACTGTCCAAGTTGCGCAACTCCCGCAGTAGTTTCTCATTCTTTTTCAACAAATCAAACTGGGTCCTACGTAAAACAAGTAACAGCTTATAAATAAATATGTAATAAAACAATGCGAATCGATATTAACTTACCGCTTTTCCCATGACATCAGGCCCAGCTGATTGAGGATTTGTCGGCACAGTTGGAAAGGGGATTCTGGCTCGCATGACTGCGTTGGATAGATCGGTCGTCCAACAACACTAACATTTGAAACAACAAAAAGAAATTGGATACACTATAAATGCAAAATGAACTTTTCAAATACAACTCACCCTCCATCGAAATTGTGTCGCTGAACGTGGTCCCTCTCGTAATTGCGCTGATTAAGAATAGCAGTCATTGCCTCTTCCTCCACTTCTCGGCGCAATCCTTGAGGTGGGTAGTAAGGGATGTTTAAAGGTTGTCCAGAGCTACTAAGACATTCGGGACTTGTGAATCCAATATACTGTAATATCTGTCAAAGTAAAAGTACACATACTCCAGTTCATACGGATACAAGCGTAATTTCATGAACACGGTAGTAATTATGGTTATATACATCGTCCAAATTGTCCAGGTCTTCAGCACTATCTTCAAAAGTCGGCAAGATGTCTGGATTTCTCCTGCGCAGTGTAAACGGAGGAGTTGCACCAGGAGTGCTTTGAAAACTAAACGAATTTAGCAGGGCAGAATCTTCCATATCTTGAATTGATTCATGGGAGATCATATCCCAAGCACCTTCAAAAGAAACACAAAATATCAAGTCATTATTACCGACATTTTATGCACCGGTACCACTGGACATGTACTTATGGGAAACTGGGTGTCTTGCTGATGAGATGGTCCATAAATGACAGAGCAGTCCCATGAAAACTTCCCACTCAAGTCCCGCAAGATGACTCGCACCTGAGACTTGGCTGTTGAGAGACCAGCTGTAACCCCTCCTCCAGGGACCTCCTACAAGTTCAAACCAATTTCAGATACAGGTTTGTTAGATAAAAAATTAATAAGTCACATTTCACTTAAATGTTCTTACTAATGCAGGTAATTCCACTAAGGAAATCAATGTGGCGTTGTTCAGCACAAAAAACTGAAACCAAAAGACATAAAAATTAAAACCTTGTTTATTAATCAACAAATGTAAAGTAAAAATTATCGATAGCATATTTTGCATAAAAGAAAATATATAATCTCTGGATAGAGTATAAACTGACCTGCACATTTGGAGATTGAAATATTTCTGTTGACATCTCATCACAGCTCAAACCTGGAATGTCATCGTGTTCATTAACCATGCTAGTGAGACGAGATGCTCCGATGCTCATTGGGAAATGATTCAAATGATTCACAATGTGGTTCATAACCTGTAATAAATTTTTAATTAGCATACCAAACTGTAGAAGACAAAAGATAGAAATCTTGTACTAACAGTGCGAGCAGCCAAGCGAACAATTCCTACTCCTCCGCGAGTGCCAGAAACATTGGTACTTTTTCCACTGGAGGACGCATTTAGTGGCGATTCCATGTGACTACGAGGTGAAACCGGAGACCCAGATGAAATTCCTTCGTTAATGTTATCCAGTTGAATTGTCATATCAAAGTCTGAGTTGTTCAGTTCAGCAAGCGTTGGTGCCTCAGACGTAAAACTCCACACACCAGTGACAGCAACATTCAAGACCTGTGGAAAATTAGTTACTGTATTTTAAGTATTCAAGGTGTTATGTATGAGAATGTCCAGATGCAATTGAAATACACTAACCCTAAATACTGTCATCAACATGGAACCCTTGTGCCGAGATTTATCAACAAGGACATCTAATGGGACCTTCATGCACCATTCTCCCAAACAGAAAAGCAGGGACAGTAGTAACTGAAAATAAATAATTAAATGAAACAAAACCGGAAAATAAGCTTTTAAAATTAACATTATCATAGTTAATGCTTTCAGAATAGCATATGATACCTTCTTGTCACCCTCACTAGTATGAGAATTTCGGGTAGGAAGCAGGTTTTCTAAAGTTGTTGCCAGAACCTGTAAAATGATCACAAGTCAAATAGATAACTCTATAGGAGAATGCCAGCCACAATAATAATGTAACTTGTACAATTATTTGTTGCATATAAAACATAATTTTAATTATTGCAATTACCGTCACGATTTTGATTGGCGCGTCCGGAAACAATATCATAAGGACGTCGATGTGATCACTGAGCATAAGGAGCATGTCACAGGCCACTTGCCCAATAAGTTTATTGCTGAACTAAAAATTCCATAGAAAAATATATGAGTAAACAAGTACACATATAATACAAGATCAATTCACAACGGAAATAAAAAATAACGATCAGAAAACACATGTATTAGAAAGGGTTGGTAAATTACGGTAAATTATTGTCCTATATTGCCTGGGATAAATTGGGACAATGTGTAACAGGCACAGTTTTTAAAAATGCTGAAATGCCCTCACAAGCCAGACAATATTGCAGCATCTGCACATTGTGAACAGAATCAATGCTAAAGAACACGGAAAATAACGGAGAAATATGCACCAAGATGCGTAAACAATACAATAACAATTGCTGACCAAAAAAAGCAAGGTAAATGCAAGACTATATGTATGCATCCTTATACACATACACATCGGCTTTTAAGAAAATTCGTGCCAATCATTACAACGAGCACCACCATTCTTCAAAATAATATGATCATGCCAGGCAGAAATCAATACTAAATCTTTCATAAATATATACTGTAATAACCATATGCTTATTCCTGTCAAGCGAAAAACCCAAACAAATACAAAACAGTGTAATATACCTCCAACAAAATCCCCCATTTGTCTGTGCCAGGTGCCGATTGCTAAAACGTGACAAAAGAATCGAAAACGATATACCTACACAAGTTAAGTTAAGGTCAATGGTGGCCTGAAATTTCCTGATAGCTTTCAAAATGGCTCAAATGAATATGTATAGCCTATTTCAGAACAACAACAAAAACCACCAAAAACAAATAACACAAAGAAAATGTGCGGCAGCATATAGAAAATGTCCAACAGAAAATGGTACTCTGCAACGAAAATTCCCCAACTTACCCTCAGAGCAGCAAGCAGCACATTGATAGCTTCAAGGGTTTTTGGATGCTTTGTCTTGTGCACCAATTCCTCATACAGGAAAATGCCTATGCTACACAATGCGATGCACCGCGCCAGTCCAGCTGGCTCTTTCCTGCCCGCAGTCAGAAGTACATCGATCACTTGATCCTAATTAAATACAGACAAATAAACATTAACAAATACTCATTTTGACCACATTCTCTCTGAAAACCAATGTACCTTCGCATCTCTGCAGTTCCTCAACACAAACTCAGCGCATCTAGGCTGCAAAACAGATATTTCTCCGTACATATTTGGAAAACACACCAAACTTCCCACTGTGGTCACAGCTTCAGTCCTTGGAAACTGCAAAGGACCATATATATATAATAAATAATATATATAAAAATGTTTAAGCACAACAAACTAATAAAAGTAAACCGTACCCCTTTTATGATCGGAGTAGTTATTATTGAATTTGCAGCAGATATGAAGTCCAGAAGCAAAAGTGTGGCACCAGGAAGTCCTGATGAAAACATTCTTGGGCCGCAATATTTTGTTACAGTGTTTATCACTTCCTAAAAAATGTAACAAGTTTAATTCAGTATTTTTCCCCCCATTATGATGACACCAACATATAATACCTGATCTTCTCCCACAATAGCCATATGCAGCATCCGGTAATAATGAACTAGAACATATTTTGACAGTGCAATATCATGGCGTTGCACAAGAGAACAACACAGTAGTCTGTAGGCCAACAACTTCCCTTTTATGAACTTATCTGGCAATGATATCGCCTAAAACAAAATCGTAATATCAACATTTTAATTACGAGCTATGCTTAATCACACGATGTTGTAATCAAAACAAACCTTAAAAAGCCATGGAGCAAATATATCAATGGGAGGAACAAGAGTTGGCGGTGGAGGACTACTGTGGTTGTCCACAGTTACACCAAGGTTTTCTCTTATCTATTTGAAAAGACAAAATCAAAGAGAATTAAAAATTAACAATGCATATGTAACAGTTTAAAACTCCATTCGCTGTTACACACCTTCACCAAGGTCTCCCAAAGGTCAATCAGGTACTCGAACACCTGGGCATGCATATCCGGGTCTCGGATCTCATTGACATCACCCAAAGCACCAAGCATCCTCCTCCACAGGGCAACAGATACATCAGGAAACCATCCTTGTGAAGTCCCACCAGCAAGAACACTTAGATGTTCTCCTTTCTCTTCATCCCACATATCTTGGAGAGAACCAATTATTCATCGACACACTTCAGTATATGCCAAACAAGCATTATACCTCCAGGGCAGGCATTTTCTCCACTGATTACATCGATCTGCATAGGAGATTCTTTGATGCTGTTACTTTCCACCCCAGCCGAGTGTGTTGGTGATGGTGATCTGCTGGTATTCTCAACTGATGACTCCGATACAGATGAAGGACTAGATGCTATAGACAAAATTATAAACCGTTTAATTAGGGTTGATTCACTATTGGGAATACACACACTGGGTTGATTAATTAAAGCAATTCTTCTCAATGTTTTGGCAAAAATTGAATCATTTCATAAGCTCTAAAACTCCCAACATGATAATTTGCATGATTTTGAAATACACACAATATAACAAACCTCTCATGAACCTCAGGTAATCAAGGGATTTGCTTCTCCGGTGCATTCCCTTAGCATCTTCGGCCCCATGAAATACATCATCAGGCGGTGCAGTGGAAGAACCTCTGGAAGACCGGATGGACGTGGTATCACTCCACGCAGGAATGTTGCTCTCACTTTTACTCCTAACCACCGAAGATTCAGTAGCATCAGCGGAGACCGTGGACTGAGGTATTCTTGGACACTCATCACCGCTACGTGACCGCTTCCTACATGGTATACTTTGCCAATCGTCTGATTCTGGAGCATCATTTTCTGAAATTATCAACCGTAAAGATTCCCACTGCACATCATTTTTAAATGACAAAATGTCTTCTTGAACAATGTACCTGCGGAGTTAAAAAGGATTGTGTGCATTCTGTGAGATGTCTCTTTTGATCTGTTTGCAGCACTGTTACCTTCCTTCTCAGTGCATTTCAGGGATGTTGGTTGTGAAGAGGATGGAGAGTTCAAAGTTGGTTGCGTTACTGGACTGGCCATACTTCCCTGCGTAGATACTGTCTGTGACTGAGGATCTGATGGCTGCAATCTTCCCTTGCGTCTTTTCTGTTTCTGTTCACTCAATCGGTCTAAAGGCAAGTTATTCAGATCCAGATTGTAAACTAGCCGCACCATGACTCTCGTCAAGGTTTCCATTGTTTTCTGCGAATAATAATGATAAACCCAAACGCTGTAAATGTATTTCCATTACTGGCAAATCCCAATTATTAGAGATATTAGCTTACCGCCCACTCTTTTATAAGTTCTTCCCACCGTGTTAGAGTTGAGAGCACTTGAAGGAATTGGTCCCATAGTTCAGTGTAGATGACTACAATCAGACTGGCTTTTATCCATGTGACAATCAAAGTCTATAATGGGAAAGAAAGTGTGCAACTAACTTCCATTTAACAGCAATAAGTTGGTACATACAAATTAATTAATGAAATCAGTTACCTGAAACAGAGCCTGTGCTAATCTCCCACCCAAACTGCATTCTTTTTTCAATGGTGGAGTTTCATCAAGAGTCAGAGAAGTTATCTGCATCAATACTAACAGTAACTGCTCCCTATTAACGATAAACATAGTACATATTAATATTTCTAATTTCATAAGTGTGCTAAACGAACTCCAAAACATTAGAAATGCTAGCCATACATACATTCCAAATAAATTTACTTTGTGGAATGTTCTGCAGCTATTCCAAAGTTTGTTTTTATTTTTAAATCAATATAGAACAATTTATAATTTTGTAATTTCTGTTCAACATGCTCAATTTATAAGTACAAATCATCGAAATGGCGTTCAAAATCAATTACCATGTCTTCTGGTCCATGCTTGTATTCACAACTATATACCGATAAAGGTTCAAAACCCTTTTACACATGTCAACCTGCAAATTCGGAATTTTTAATTACAACATTCATTGCACTTACTAAATCAGCATGTACAAATTACCTGTTCATCCAAGGAACTGGTGTCCTCAGGCTGTACTTCAAGCAAGAATACATTAGCAGCGTTTGTAATGAACACTTTTAGTGTACTCTGCAGACCAGCCCTGATGTGCATATGTTCTCTGTATATAGCTCCAAGGTACGAGTCATTACGCAGCCTTAAAACCCTATGTTGGGATTGAACTTGATGGCCAGTCTCCTGCTGATTTACGGAATAATCAGAACTCTGAAGAAAATACACAGAACATTCAATATTAACGTAATCAAGGGAGGTCATTTGCATCAAGTGCACTGACAATAATTACTTCTGCGTGAGTTGCAGTATGTGGATGTGCTTCTTTTGAAACTCCCAGCAAAGGGTCCCCAGGCTCCAACATAAATGCTGGTAATTCTGTTGCCTATAATGATTCAAAATGGTACATAATAGATTATGTTTAAAAGTGTTGGTTAATTTAAATCACTATACGTACATTGGTATTTATCCAATCCCTGTACACGGCAATGACGCTTCTCATTGTAGCAGCTTCATTAAAAGTCAATAGGAATGCCTAAAATATCAAAGTTAAAAAAATGAAACTTTGTATATATTTAGCAAGTAAAATATCAGAGGTTTCTCGAAGGCATTAAAACACTTGCCTGCCTGAAAACCTCATGAACGAAGTTGACATTCTCACGGCTGGAATAGAACGTATCGCACACGAGGGAATTCTCAGTGGCCAAAAGATCTTCGAAGCTGCTGCAGGAGTGTTCAGACTCCTTCTCGGTGTAAGTGCTACTCGTCAGGACGGAGCTTTGGTATCTTTCGAGCATCGACTCATTATGTGCTGCACCTGGAACACCACGGTTCTCCCCGCCAACTTCACCTTCCTCAGTTTGCGGACTGCAAAAAAAGTCACAATTTAAATATCAGAAAAATTGCATCATAGTGTAACACATGATTGACAATCATTCAAAAAATATTACACACCATATACTACAACTAGAATGCAACTTACACAACGGATGGCCTTGGTGTGCGAACGTCTCTCCGCTTCACTCGGTGGGTAAACTTGGCCACCCAATTAATGATAACTACTTTACAATGATGTTGACTAGCTGATGAAAGTTTGCTATCAGTGCTAGCAATTTTTGAAACGTGATTAGACTTGATCTTACGGCGTTCAGGTAATTCTGTCAAAAAAAAATAAAATGTAACAAGCACTCTCGATTACTTTCTGTAATATTCCTCAATTTGAACAGATGGCATGCTATTGGATGGCATGTCCTTACCTAAAACAGGTTTGTACAAGCTGGTTTTCCAACAAAAATCGGGAAATATATTAAGGAGGTAACTCTTTTTAAACTTTTCAAAAAGGAAATTAAAACATCTTTGATGTCTGCCCGCATTTTTATCCCGCCACTCGATACGAGAGACCTGCATTTACAAGACAATAAGAACCATATCAATTTATATTCAATTATATGTGTAATTACACTGGTAATCATCATGTTTCTTTGTTTGCTTAACCTGAGTGACCATAGAGTTAAGGAGGACATCCAGAAAGAATTTTGGAAGATCCTCAGGTTGCTTTTCCCCAAGAGCAGCAGGCAAAATTGGTGCAATTTCAACTGGACAAGCAGCCGCTGAAAAGTAATAAAACACTTCAACAGATATGTAATGCAAAATATTATTCACACTACGCTTGGAAAATACTAACATGAATTAACTTCAGGAGAATGTTGCCACTTGAGAAAGCCTGGTGCAGAGCCTTCAACCAGTCTCTCTAAAGTGATGTATTCTCCATTCTCCAAGGTCACTCCAATCCCAGGGACAAGGCATGAGAAAAGTAAATGCACTTCCAACGGAGCTCCTTCACCCAATATTTGATACCAAATAAGGAAAAGTCGTACAGCCTCCTTCCGCAACTGGGTACAAAACAAACCACATTTACACACGCTGTAAAATTTCGTGGCCACTGAAGAATTGTATAATTCTCAAACCTTCAAACTGTTGCCAGGGTGAAGAAGCTTCTTCATTAACCTTCCAATACTGTGACACTGCCATTTTTTTGAAACAAGCTCAGGAAGCAGCAGGAAAAATTTCTGAAACGAATGTAAAACAATATAAAATTTAATTTAATAATTAAAAATATGCTTGTTATTTTATATACAGTATTTTGCATACTTGTGCCAGCCAGATTTAATTAACATACTTTCACATGCTGCCAACTTCAACAATGCCAAATAGCTGACATTCTACTGCTCACGTATCAAAAAGTATACAAGTCACATAATCACCTCAAAAATAACCAAAGCAGCCTCGAGCTCCTCCCGGTGAGACTTGTGGGCTGCAAATGCAACAATTAAATATTATATTTATAGATTTACAATTTGGTCGTCATCGTTTTTGTCGTTTGAATTAATGTCAATCCATATCTACAACAATTAATCTTGAGTTTTTATTGCTGCTATATAGCCAAACCAGCCAAACTCACCTCTTTGCTTCAGATTTCCTTCAATATTAATAAATTGATCGTAGAAAATGAAGTAGATGCTGCTGTAATTCCCATCGAAGAAAGCTTTGATTTCAGGGAGGTCTGCGGTGTCTAAAATTCAACAACCAACGAATTATGCATTATTTATGCGCATTGTCTCTGTTACTCAGCAACGGAATTTATTCCAAATCGAACAGTCAAACTTTGGGGGGTTTTGCCAACCGTGACTGCCAGCCATGACGGTCATTACAAAGTTGCTTCACACCGCAATATTTTCAATTAAACGAAGTAAACCGTTCCAAAAAAAACGAATTTACATAATCTAATTCATATATCCGAATTCAGCGTTTCAAACCTGGAATATTTTCAAGCGTAGGTATCGTAGAAATAGCGAAATGCTCACCTAACACTACTCGTAGATGTTTGAGACGAGTGGAAGTATCTTTCTTGGTGTCGAGAACTTTTAGAGTGGACTTCTTCAGGTCTGCATGAGCCTTTTTGCTGAACATGACGTATCGACAATCGCTTTTCGCAATCGGCACTTGTCATTCCTCGAATCCTGCAGCAATCAATGCGAAAACCCCAGCTGTAAACATCGATTCGTGCCTCGGCATGCCGACCACCAATCAACCATTCCACGTAACCGAAACACAAGCCAAATCCTTGTCACTCCCCAAAATGGCCAGCTGCTGCAACTGCGCAGGCGCAAAGAGGTGTGTCCATACGGAGGCGCGGTCAAGTTCAAGGGGCGGAGCCTCATTATACAGGGGTTACCAAAAGTTCAGCGACCGCGTATATTGCTAGTTTTAGCGAGAGTTTTAATAGACAAAGTCGACAACAGAAAACTACGAATAAACTGTATAAAATATTAAAATTACTCCGTCAGAACTTACGCCCTTATCATTGATCTATCTAGCTACTAAACTCGCAGTGGCAATGCATAAGGACGTAAGTGCTGTATAGGGACACTTCATTCGCGTACTTCCAATCAAAAACGAAATATTTAATTTACACAAGAACACTTTTGACTTAATCAGCCAATATTAATCAGCATTATATGTTGGATAATTTGTAACTTACACATTCAGAACAAGATTCTGAACAATTTTGCAACCTTACTTGTCTGACAAAAATCACAGTAATAAGTATATAGCCAGTAATTAACACATAATTCAATGATAAATTTCTATAAAAAACTACAACTTGAATGTTGTATTCTTGCAAAGAACTTGCAGACAGGTAAAACAAATTATTTAAAATGTAGATAAATTCATGTGCATAAAAATTATTGCCATGCATATAGTCAATAAAAACAAAGAAAACATGGAACCAACTAATGCACGTTGTAGGATATTGCACAATATCTTTCACCATAAATATAATGTCACACGGTAAGTCCTTGTGACTATAAAGCTGATGACTGCATACATGGCCATCAAGATGACAAAAAGGATCTTGATTATTCTATTCTTGCTGGAATTTCAAAGCAGAATAGGTCATCTCCAGTTTCACACTGCAGTTCCCATTTCACCCGAACTTCAATCTGGAATGAAAGCAATAAATATTTATTGCAACACATCTAGCTGGCATAGTACACTTATGTAATTACAGTGTCAACTGACCGGAGGGTAAGCGTTTAAGATTGGCAAACTGGATGAGTACGTGTAATTTTGACCCTTAACCAAAGGACAGATCAGTCCAGAATTTTTGCATCCATCCTTTTCTGGCACATTGAATGGCACTGGCACTACACCAATGTAACCGTGGACCACTGGCTTAGCTTTCTTGGCTTTCATATCTGAAATGGACAAATTTCCAAGAAACAAATTAAGTTAGCAGGACTTCCAAGAATTGAACACATGTCCACATACATTAATAAAGTTATTATATGTTTGAAGTATTTACTGCAAGTCAATAAACACTGGACGCTAATTGAACACCAACGTGTTCAGACTACTGTATTTGCATATATTCTTGCAAATCACTGTAATCACTTGACATGATTACAAAAAGTTCCCTAAATCATTACCAGGCTATAGCAAACAATATTTTTCTCATGAAATATGAAACGACAATATGTGCACTATTGTGCACTCGAGTCCATCAGCTGATGGATTAACTAGCTAGATGACCCCCTTGCAGTTGACCTACACAGATCAGGGTTCACAGAGGCACATGATCGAGTATACGTCGTCATCCGGTTTGAGCACAATTTTATAGACAATTCTCCAACAGGAAAACATACACTTGACACTGTTAATTGCGGTATACTGCGTAATTAATTTTATAATTAACACATATACTCCAACTTACATGACATGAATGAAACTTGCAAATTCACAACAGAGCCCCGAGTCAAAATACAAACATCTGGATCGTCACCGCAAGGACCGATTACGACATTCTGAAGTTTCCCAACAGCAGTTTCTACGCAATTTTTTACAAATAATGTTGAAATCAGAATCAAATGTCGCGCGCAAATTTAAAACGCATTGCAAATAAGCCTATACCTGTGCCGCAATCTGTGTAACTCCACGTAAAGACGTTGCTGACACAAATAATCAACGCAACAGCAACAACGTGTACTAATACTCCCATCTTTTCACTAATAAACGTCTCGATAAATTACATCCGCGTCTTCACAAACGGCTCAGCTTTATTAATTTTATCAACGGGAAACCCGAGGAAACTGCACCAATCACAAAGCGTATTTGCTCATACTAAGAATATAATTGGTTGAAAGATTCCACCGGAGCCTCACAACTAATAGGTCGCTCGTTCAACGTAGCCTCAGAACAGGGCTCATCAGGCCTTCGCCTTCAAGGCAAACCAACCTTGCCCTACCACGTACCCAAAGATATTACAGTGCGTCCCATAAATAACGCTATTTTCATAAAGTTTTTCAAAAACATTTTCAGTTTTACAAATATATTTTTAGATTGAAAGATAATTAATCTCTTCATGTAACGTGTGAGTTAATTTATATGAGCATATGATGAGAATGACCTTGGGCCATTTGCCAAGGTCATACAATTAAATCAAACTCATTGATTAAATGCCGGCCATTATGTAGCATGTTTAGGAACAGTGGTAATGGTACCACAGCTCTGATGGGACAACAATAATATTGTTCCAGAGAAGCTTTGGTTCCATCATACATATATGGTTCCATTACAGCAGTGCAGGAAGCATGCAAGACTTTTTACAGTCCGATCTCGCTGAAGAGCTATGTGGGATTATCAATTTTGGGATGTGTTTCAACTCTTCAGCAAGCCATCATCAGGTGTCAGAACCTATAATTGCAACCATTGCAATTAAATAGAATCAGTGCATGCCCCTGGACGTCGAAGGGCATGTACTGGAGCCGAGCACTTTATCCCGGCCCCATGGCCATGCGCCTGTTCCACTCATTCTCAGATAGAGAAATTGTCAAGTATCGACTTTTTACAGCCAGAGCTATGTGGGATTATCAATTTTGAGATTGAAAGTTCCTTATACACACATTATAGGTGCTCCACTTCGGTCAAGGGGTCCCAGATTCTATATTCTAGCATATGCACTGCATGATTATTAATTGCAATGGTTGGTTGCTGAAGAGCTAAACACGTGTCGTGCCTATAGAAACTAAATTGTGTGGGTATATAAGCCAACCTTGGGTATAAGCAAGGTATAAGGAACTTTAATCAATGGACCATTGTTTCAAAGCTTAATACTGTAATAATGGTTGCTTGTTATTTCCAAAAGAGAAGTTGTGTTTACAGTATGTGTACTGAGAGTTAAAAGCAAAAGGTCACATATGTTTCATGGCAAGACCATCTCATTTGCAAATATGGAGATGGGAAATGGGATGTATTTTCCAATAACACACCTGTGCTTGAAAATACATATGTATATTCTATTCTCATACATATGGTACTGGCATGAAACAGAAAAAATATGACCTTGTAATAGCTTTAAACTCTCAGTAGACAGACTATAGTGCAAATTAGAATGTTGGAAAGAACCTCAAATGGGGTCGGACCAAGGCTACTTGGTCGGACAAATGGTGCAAATGGTGCCATGCTGGATGCTTGCATTGCAAAGAAGCCTTCTACAGGGTGAAGGACATTGCATACAGCACTATTGCAGTAATGTGAGAATGTGATTCAGCAGGCTTCTCTGTACGTATAGCAGCCATGGCACCACCATGAATTAAAATAATTACACTTGGATTACAACTGGCAGATTGTTTAATATAAGGGATGAGCAAAAAGTCTGGGCCCATGTCTGAAATATATTTAAAACGGTGTGTTAACAATTTGCCTCATGGTCAGGAGTGGATAAGTAATTTGAGGAATCCTATAATCATATATCGCGCTTGATCTCTGAATCATCTTCAAGATCGTTTAAAGTGTAGTTAGCACCCCAGTTCCAATTTGAAAGTTGCAGTTTATTAAATCAGACTAAATAGAGCACATTTCATACGTATTGTGTAATAAATCCACCTAACCAGCCAATACAGAGCAATGAGTTAAATGGATGCCAAGGCAGAAAAGGTGGCGCTTCCAAGCAGCAAGGATTCAGCTGGAAATCCAGTTCAGCAAATTTTCTAAATAAAAATACACGAGTTGCCTCACATAATACATACTCTTGACAATACGTATGAAATGTGCTCTATAACTTTGAAGACCGTGAAGGTGACGTCCAAGATGAAGGGGAACGTGGGACAATGGTGATACTCACCCTGTATAATAGCTATGATGGCATAGGGATCATTTTCTATCATAATTAGGTGATAGGTGTTACCACTCTTGATATTAACATGAGGATAAAGGTGTAGTATCCAAATAATATTGAAAAGTTGGTTGGAAAACAGGAAGTATTCACAATTATACATTTATATGCAAATTTATATTTGTTGGTCCAAATATTGATATTGTGGAATACAGGAACACTGTCATTCAGTACAAAGAAATTATAAAATACTGGCACACCCAAATAACGAATTCTGATGTCATATTGATTCAGGATGTGACTCACACCAGCAAGTTACCAAATCAAGCATCCACTTCGATCCATTTGCCAATGTGTATTTTGAACATCATTCTCGATATAAATTGCACAATTTTAAACTGCTTCCAGTAAAGCAGGCCCATACAAATATTGCTTGAAATACATGTGCAGATAAATCAACACAAATACTTGGAAGTGAATTTCAATAATTTGTGCCATTATGTCAAAGAATTAATGTCAACGATGACATTTTGCGATTTGTCATCTTGAAAACAAAAATATTGTAGGAACACAAAATGTGCAAGTTGTGACTACAGTGCAACCAGGAAACTGCTAATCATCCTAAGCAAAGTACACCAACTTTTGTACTAAGATAGCACATAGTGAGTCACAAGTTATTCCTAAACATGGGCGAACTAGTGACCATTATTATAACTTGTTGATCTGGTATAATAATAATACCAGCGTAGATAAGACGCATATAATATTTTTGTAGTTTCAGGAAAAAAAATATTTACTGCAGACCAAATGATACATTTTTCCAATTACCAAAAATCCTTGACAACTTGTCAACCTCCTATCAACCCAATAAGCATTGAATCAATGCAGGTTGTTCACTTTAAATATCATCTATTGAAATCCCAGCTGAAAAAACTGAATGCCAGGATGCATTAATTACTGTCATTCCGGCATTCTTTGTAGCAAATATCCAAAACAAAAGCAAATCGACTTGTTAAAAACTAAGAGTACAGGGTAACCACATAGAAATGGTGGCGTTTAATGAGCCTAGTAAAAATATATAAAATAAATATGTAACGGCTAAATTAAGCTTTTTTATTTAATTTATCAACCGTTGCAGATATTGAAACGTTGAAGCGCATCCTCGAAAAATGATTCAAATGGGACACGAGGACTCATTTCCCCTTTAAATTGCAAACAGACGAGTTCAATAACGTTTCTTAAAATCTTCAACAATTGGAAATTGCATAAAAATCGTTTAATAGCCGTGTTACATACTTATTTTACACTAGGCACAAGAAACCCTACCATTCTCAAGTGGACTCCCTGCATTTAAAACTGCAGTGTTTCTCTGCATGCTGAATACCTATAGTCGAATTTAAATGTATTTTGTTCTTGTGAGGGCTTTGTCAGCATGATTTGGGTCGGTTAGAGAGTCCCAATCAGTTTGACCAACAACAAAGCCCAAAGCACGCTTTCTTTCTTGATGCTTCCTTTCTTCAACATCTGCCCATCTTACCTAAAGACAAAAAGTAATATCACTAATCACATTTAAAAAATTAAGCACAATCCAAGACAAATGCATACAGGCACCACAATGATTTTTCAATTAAAAAAGCTTCCCAAGCAAAAAACTAAAACTCTTGTACGCAAAACATTTGGCCAGCAACAAATTGTCTTGTTAGTTCACCAATACGGCATTTTGGAGTGAATACCCTTTTTTTGCCAGGAACTAAATCCGACTGCCTTAATTCATAATCGTCCGGCAGTTGCAAGTAGTCTTCGATGCTTTTCGGACCATCCCGCTTCTTCATGCTCCGCAACCCATCCAATTTGGCTGTATAAATGTAGTATGCAATTAGATTAATAAGAAAAACCTTTTGACATCTGCCAAACAAGGGAAATAGTCAGTGATATTTACTTGTCATCCTTTTCTCCCCAAGCTACTTGCTCAAAATTCCCAAATGAAACCACAAATTACAAGTAATTACCCTTGAAGTGCATTCTGATGGTCATGATAACAATCAACAAAAGGCCCACCAATAAAAAAATCACTGACTAGACACTTGGATGGCAAATGCCAACTGTTCACGAGACTTACCCAGCTTTTCTTCCGTTGCTTCCATCTTCTCCCAACGGCTTGTGCCTATTTCCTGCAGTATCAAAGGTTTCAAGAAACCAACAGGCAAGATCAAAAACTCTTGCAATTCATTCCTACATGCTGACTGATAACGAGGTACATCAGGTTTAAACACCGATATCCTTCTAGTCATTTATTTTCAGAGCCACAAAGTTGGACATCGTACCGCAATGCGAATATACTCAACGTTAAATTCAAAATGGGTTCCATAAAATACAATTCTGGGGTTAAAAACGTAATGGGAATGCAACTAAATATGACCCCCTCCATCAAGGAAAAACAGATGTGGGTGGGTGAAATGCTGATTATATAAATCCTCGTACAATGCATGTCATGTTGAAGTCACAAACACACAAGATGGTGCGTTAAAACTGTAAAAAGTGCAATTGGAGGTCTCATCATAACCTCTTTACATAGGATAACACATTAAGCTTAGTTACACGTACAGTAATCTCCTTGTAACAAACTTGATCTTCAGTTATTTCTCCATTCATTTGTACAATCTCACTGGCCGAACATTACGCAGCCATACTTATTGGCCGATACCACTAGAGACCAAATGGCAGCAAAACTTTATGCGCAATTGGTCTCATAATGACATCGCAACGTCTGAAAATCGCAGTCCGAATCATGAAGCAATGTGTAACCACTCTTGATGTAACGTTATGCTTCTATCGCATAAACCACTGACAATGTACAGTAAGTGACAAAGCAGGAATAACTGAGAAGTAACTACTATTTGGATAGCAGGGGTGAGGAGATTACTGCCTAACACTATGCTATAAGCAAGCAATAAAGCCATGAACCGGGTCAATACGATAATAAATTTTATGAAAATAGTTTGAAATGAGCCGAGAAATCTTGAATTGCGTTTTCAAATGTATCGATATCTTACCATGACACTTCTGCAAACAATACAGCACCAGATTGAAATCAGTATAGTATTATGTCTTATGTCATAAGCAAATGAGGAAAATGAGTATAGAATTACATTTTCCCATGTTTTCATGGCATAACATTCTAATAATGTTCAGCAAACTACCTTTGCAAATTCTATACTCCATTTTCTAATTCCCCATTTGATTTTCTACCCAGGAATCATCCATCAACTTACCTGCAGTGCCCCATATCAGCATTAGCCTGGCTCATGACTTTAAGACTCGCCCCCAACAGCAGCATCAATGATTATTATGATCACGACACGAACAATTATTAAAAAATCATAGAATAAGTAAGTCAAAATCATACCGACGAATCTGCCTTCTCGGTAACGTCTTCTTTCTCTTCCACTTGCTTATTTTTCTCCCCTTCAACAACAGTGTCTTCCATCTCCACCTGAAGTCACAAAGGCAAATCACACCGCTGGTAGCAATTTGTGAGAAAAATTCATGCATGCAATATTACAGTGTTTAATTTGTGATTTATTTTAAATTCATGCAATTGAACTGAGAATATTCTTTAATAATAAATCGGTCACATTTACATAGGAGAAACAAAACTTAGTATAGTACAATGCGAGATTGTATCACAAA
Organism: Glomeris marginata; assembly: GCA_034696005.1. Classification (NCBI taxonomy): domain Eukaryota; kingdom Metazoa; phylum Arthropoda; class Diplopoda; order Glomerida; family Glomeridae; genus Glomeris; species Glomeris marginata. The sequence goes on along the minus strand of JAQFZQ010000010.1, from coordinate 44,866 downwards.
TTACAAGTTTCATATTTCCAAAACATGAAACCAACAACATAAGTTTTAAAAGATGATTTTAATTTATAAAATAATAAAACGGTATTACTTCAGGGATAGCAGCATCCTGGAGAAGCGATCGAATGTCAACTCTCAAGTAGTGTGATGGAGCTGGTTCCCAGGATTTTAATATCTGAAAATATCCAACAAACAATAATTACGCATTGGAAATGGTGAAAACTATTATGCAAGAGACTTTCAACAGTAATGGAAATTATATGTATGTATGTATGCTTAATTCACATTTACATAAACACATGTATACACAAATTGTGATAAATAAATGAGATCTCGGACATGATTACCGTCTTAATTTCTTCCAAGGAACGGTTGTGGATGTTCCTCTTGTGGCAAGTCCCAGCATCAGTGTCCATTTCAGCTATATACACCTGCATTGAATTCAACACAAATTAGCAAATTCCCACCAACATATGATCACAATTGATGCATTCACAATGATGAATAACATTTTGCACATCTAATTCTAAACTTGTGGTAAATGTTTATTTAATGCAGTGACAATCCGTAAAACGCATTGATATTTACCTGGAATCCCTTTTGCTTCGCGTAGCTCCAAATCTTATCGAAGTGTCTCACTTTATTGTGAATCGCATCCACAATGATGAAGGGGAAAAAGCCATCATCTACGGTCTTTCTGAAGGTTTTATACAAACTGTTTCTGTACCTATCTACCATTACAGGATCATATTTGTAACTCTGCAGCTGAAAACAATACATTCAAATTAGGAGCCGAGCAAAAGTAGGAATAACTAGAAGTAAAAATTACATTGGCACTAGTCTGTTCCACTTCCACGGAAAAGTAGTCATCCAGGCACAGCATTCTTATAGCACTTGCACCACCACCACTATGCTCAATTTCTTTGTCCTGATAGAAAAATTAGTTCATTCGACATTTTGTTAAAGCACACCAACCATTTGAAAACAAAATCAATGTTGTGAGTGTGTACTTTGATGAGCTTTGCTACGTAAGTTTTGCCGGATCCGGGAGGACCCCGTAGAATGAGAACAATACGAGAAGGTCTCTTGCGACGACCTTCGCTGCCAATTAGGTCTTCTATGAGAACAGTTTCATGTTTGTTTTTCGATTCCTCAGATTTTGATGTAGATCTTTCACGGTGGTCACGGTGTCTATAAAAGTAATGAACCTCGTCAACAACTGTCATCTGGGTTGGTACACCCTTATCACTTAAGATAATCTTTTCCACATAAAACTCATTGGCACAATTGGCAATGAGATATAATTAACATGAATTCATACACATAATGACATAGTATGCTATACTATGTTCATTTATTATACTTAAATATTTATGACTATTTAGCCATTTTTCCACGTCACTGTTTTGTGATGCTCTGTTTTTGCATGCAGACAGCAACATCAAACGTTCTACATGATACTTATGTATGATACTCAAGTCTATGTCCCTTCATGCTGGACAACATATCATGTCACATGTGCAAATCTACAGACCTTTCAATTACTGGCAAATGTATGTATGTCTGTATGCCTATTCGATAATGGCAATGTTTACGCAGTGTTTGCACCTTACTTTTAGGTAATCCCTATTCTTTGCACAATCAATGAGCTCATTGATACACTACAGGGACATACGTCACTTTGTAAATTACCCGTAATATAATTGCATGCAACGAAACGTGAATTTGCAGTGATGCAAATTAAACAATGCTGCCATTTTGCTTGTACTGTTTACGAATTGCACCGGCAGCTTCAACTCGGCGTACACTGAACCCAAACTTAGGGCAGGTATATACATTTATATGAAGAATGATTTGCTTTATAACTGCACATCATTTATACCGATCTCTATCCTGGGAATGCCCTTCCCAGCCGTGATGGCGATCCGTGCCATGTGACCGATCCCGACTGGAATCACGTCCTTCACCTCTACGGTCAGACTCCGAAACCTTTCTGCTGGACACTCTACCAAGGTCCCTGTTTTTATCTGAATCACTTAGTGAATGTCTTCCCAACTCACGACCTGCAAAACACACACAATGATTTCATTTTTTTCATCCTAAAATCATATTTCAAGGAACATTATAAATAACACATCAGATTACCTGTGTCACGAGAAGTATCCTTGTACCTGTCTTCCAATTCTCTTCTTTGAACGAATTGAGGCTCTGGTCTATTTGTCCGGAAAGAGGACTCGCGCATACCATAGTCCTCTTGATATTGAAACTCACCCAATTAGCATCCAGACTACACCGATAAAGCATCGATAATAATTATATTATCTGGATCTTACCTTCCTCGCCACTTACGGCATTATAAAAATTATCACGTTGGAAGGCATTTCGAGTGCTCTCCACAGACTTGTGCCCATAATCTATGGAAACGGGGGCTTCCATGGATCCACCTGCAACACTAGTTTCATCTCTCCAAGGTTGCGCCCACTCTTGTGAATACTGCTCATCACGATCCCATCTAATAAATCCATGTCATTTAAACAAACCTATTCCAAACTGCAACAAATATGAAATACAGGTGTAATAAACTTACCCTTCATCTTGATAATATTCCGATTCGCCCCACGTGTAACTGCCAGTATCCATGTCAGAAAACCTAGGCTGAAATTGTCTAAGCGAGAAACATTTGCATTCAACTCTCGAATTTCTTTTGCTGATTTGAATAGCGGATTATTGCAAAAATGTCATTGGGTTGGCTCGTGTCATAAATGAACAGGAAATGGGTACATTGTCGTCAACAAATCTGAACCGACACTATCATGTTAGACAATTTTGTTGAAAAATGTTACCTGTCATGTGCCGGCACATCCTCATCTGTCGCTCTTCGCGAATAAAACGGTTTATTCTCAGTTTCAAAATTCCGTGTCTGGTCACAATCTTCATCAAATTGATCTTCATAAAATTTAGAATCATCTTGGCCAGCTCCATAGTTCGCATGACCCTGGTAAACTTCGCTGTCATGAGGATTGTCCGTATCTGAGCCAGGGTATAGATTCGTCTACAGCAATAAAAAGAATGTAATATGAGAATTGAACTACCTAAAAAATAGCAGGAACGTGTAGAAAAGTTGAAAGTTACCTCTGGCCAATGATCAGGAGGATGCCCTCCTTTGTCTTGCGCATTCAACTCTTGCCTTTCATGTTCACTCGTTCTACCGAACGCGGACCATTCCGCTGAATTCTACGGAAAATGCCCACCCAAATATTTGAAACATATTGTCCACTCAACCCTTTCATACTGTCATTAACAATGCTGCACAGCAGTTCTACTATTTAAAATAAGAGTGTCTTTGCATGTACGTACTACACAACTATGCAGCATGCAAACCACCATTATAATGGATAATTACAAAGTATGTTTATTACATCCTCCAAACTTTCTTGACACATGAAAAGACGTCAAGAAGGTTTAGAACAAATGTAGAATAATCCCTGTGTAATTACCCTGCATTTTCCAGCAAAAACACGCAAACAATGCTTTGTTCCCATTCTCAAACCAACATGTTTGTCATTTATTCTAAAATTGCAAATATATTGGTCGAGTATAGAGCATTGCACTGCTGAGTAACATTGTTTAGTACACAGTAACCAGATTACTAACAATGTTCGAAGCTGCATTCGACAATGGCTGAGGATTTGAAGCAATCAGAGCCGAAACAAGCTCGGCCATTTTCTTTTGATCCTGAAGTGCCTTAAGGTTCTCCGCAGTCTTCACAATTATTTCTTGCTCTTTCTTGGTCAAGGCTCGACTGATTGTTCCCCCAACTGCCACCAGTGGCGCTTCATCTTCCAAATTGTCCATTACTCTGGGTCTGACACCAGATTGATATTCGACCCTGGGAACTTTGGCAGCAGGTGGTTCAAAGTTCAAATCAGGTCTTGCACCATAAGTTGGTTCGATTTGCTGTCCAGTTGCCATCGCTAGCAATCTCATATCAACTGAAGCCAGGACATCTGCGTCAAGTCGCTCTCGCTTGATTGGGAAGTCTCTAGAAGTCCCTGGACCAGGTTCTTCTACCTTGTACGTGTTATCCACGTCACCATAAACAATATAGTTAGGGACATCCCTCAGATTCTGACCTCTTCTTCGTTCCGCAGGAAGTGATACATCAGGAACAAATGGCACATAACCGCGCAAAGGATCTTCTGCTTCTTTCTCAAATTGAGCATCATCACGCCGGAAGAACCTTCCCTCGTCTATTTGCCTCCCTCTTTGCGATGACCGATCACCATCATGTTCCATAGAATATCTATTTGATGGTGGACTTGTGCGGGATCGACCCCGGGAATTACTTCGGTCCCGGGATCTTTGGTTGTAGCGATCACCACCACGACTCTGATTGAAATCACTTCCCGAATGCCTTTCGGAATCACGTCCACGTGATGTCTGATCTCTATCGTGGTCTCCTCTTTGACCACGACCCTTTTCATCACGTGACCTATTCCTGGATCCTCTATCACGGTTTCTTCCTCCGTCATCACTTCCACGTTTCTCGCCACGCAAGTCCTCATTCTCATTTCTGTTGCGCTGCGAGGCTTGGTCCCCTCTACTGGAGGGTAATGGACGTCCTCCACGGTTAGATTCTCCCGCATCACGATCTCCCCTGTTAGAACGAGCACCACCTCTTTCACCCTGCCGACTGGGTTGCTGTTGGCCTTGTCCAGGTTTTGGAATTACAGGTGGCGTAACAAATAAAATTTCAACATCATCCTCATCATCTGCTGATGGTTTTTGTTGAGCTGCTTGATCTGATGTGGCTGTTGAATTATCAGAAGCTGAAGGCTCCACCGGAGTAAATCGAGAAACCCTTTGTCTGGGTTTAGTGGTGGCATCTGGTTGATCCTGGCTACGTGTAGCCGGTGTCGTTTCAACTTTCTCTTGGGCACCTGGTACTACGGATGGTGTTGTGACTTGAGTTCCCTCTTTTTCTTTGGGAACACTATCCGCAGCCTTTTCCGGGTGAGGTATGCTTTTATCCTCAGCAGCACTTGCGGAATCTTTTCCAGATCCAGGGGCTGCCAGCACAGCAGAACTAGCTGCTCCAGCATTGTCCTGCTTCTGGGGATCCTTTTCAGTAGGTGAAGGTTTAACTGGTTCAACTGCATGGGTGGAGGTTGTACTGGTCTCAAGGGGTTTAACCGTGATTGTGATTTTTGCAGCAGCACTTGAAGGAGGTATGGACTTATTTATGGAGTCTGTAACACCTTGGCTCTTCGACTGATCAGTTTGCCGCTGTTCATCTGGTTTCACACTTTCAGGCGATTTTAACGGTGAATGCCGTGTGGGGACAGATTGTTGAGATTGTTGGATAGTCTGATTCTTTTGCTGGATGCTCCGTGCATCTTTCTCAGTGTTGGAGTCCGTTTCCGAAAGTTTACTCGGAGGACATTTAACTTCCGACTTATTTGGGTCTCCTAGTAAACTAGGACGCCCTTCTTTTTGACCAGCTTGTGAGACCAAACTTGGGAAATTAGGTTTCGAATGCAACTGGGCTATTGGTTGATGTTGCTGATGGATACGAGTGTCACGGCCGATTGGGTCATTATCAGCAAGCTGCACGTCGGTATTCATTGCCTGCCCTTGTACATCAAGTAGTCTCCCAGGCACAGCAAGTCCACCACGTATATCTTGCCCCATTGCTCCCCTGCCCATTTGGGAACTTTGCTCTCCACGCCCTCTTCCCATTTGAGCACCTTGCTCTCCACGTCCTCTTCCCAAAAGGGCACCTTGCTCTCCACGTCCTCTTCCCAAAAGGGCACCTTGCTCTCCACGTCCTCTTCCCAAAAGGGCGCCTTGCTCTCCACGTCCTCTTCCCAAAAGGGCGCCTTGCTCTTCACGTCCTCTTCCCAAAAGGGCACCTTGCTCTCCACGTCCTCTTCCCAAAAGTGCACCTTGCTCTCCACGTCCTCTGCCCAAAAGTGCACCTTGCTCTCCACGGCCTCTGCCCATTTGCAAACTGAGCTCTCCACGTCCTCTGCCCATTTGCAAACTGAGCTCTCCACGTCCTCTGCCCATTTGCAAACTGAGCTCTCCACGTCCTCTTGCCATTTGCAAACTTAGCTCTCCACGTCCTCTGCCCATTTGCAAACTGAGCTCTCCACGTCCTCTTGCCATTTGTAAACTTAGCTCTCCACGTCCTCTCGCAATCTGTAAACTTTGCGCCCCACGTCCTCTTCTTATTAGGAAACTTTGCACTTCCATTCCAGGTTCACTTTCAATATCATAGTCTTCAGGTCCCTCTTCTCTTCTGGCATTGAAATTGACGAGTCCACCTCTTCCTTGTCCAAAGCCACGTTCTCCCAGACCTCCACCTCTTCCTCTTACAAGACTAAAATCTCCAGATCTCAAGTTTCTACCAAAACCCAAATCTACAAGCTCTTCATCTCTTCTCAAAATCGGTTGTCCAATTCCTCTGCCTCTTCTAAAGCCACGGTCTCCCAGTCTAGCAGCAATCAGATAGTCTTGATCATCGTCAACTTCACCTATCCCAAAGCCTTGATGCCCAGGCACTCCTCCACCTCTCCCAAAACCACGATCTGCAAACCTTGCAGCAAAAACATTATCGAGATCAATGCCGCCTCCAGTTCTTTCAAGTCCGAGCAGCCCAATCCCTCCTCTGCTTCTTCCAAAACCACGCCCTCCAAATCTCGAAGCAAATGTATCGCCTTGGTCGCCATCACCTCTATCAAAACGGCGATTTCCAAATCTTGCAGCAAGTGAGTCGTCTTCATCCTCATCACTTCCACTTCGGCCAAAACCAAGTTCTCCTAATCTGGCAACATCAGGAACATGCATTTCATTGTCTTCCGTAAATCTTCCAAAACGTTGCTCCCAATGATCTGCACCTCTTGTCAAACCAGGCTCACCACGTCCTCTTCCCCTTAATAAACCTTGAACTCCAAGTCCTCTTCCCCTTGGATAGCCTTCATCTCCACCCAGTCCCCCACCTCTCGACATGCCTCTGCCTCTGGGGAAACCCTCTTCAAAAGCAATGCCTCCACCTCTCGAAAATCTTTGTTCCCCACGTCCTCTTCCCATTAAAGAAGTTAACTCCCCAGTACCTCTACCTCTCCCAAAACCATGTACATCAGGTGGTGCGGTATCTTGATTGTCTTCCTCCTCTTCTTCATCTGTGAGACTTCCAATTCGCTGCTCCCACGGTCCACTGTCTTTCAAAAAACTTGGCTCTCGACGTCCTCTACCCCTTAAGAAAACTGGATCAGCTAGTAGTCCTGCTCCTCTTGATCTCATTAGGAAGGCCTCCTTCTTTTCTTCTAATTGTCCCGCTCTTGAGAAATCTTGCTCCCCGCGTCCTCTTCCCCTTTGCAGGACATGCTCCCCACGACCTCTACCTCTTTGTAAACCTTGCGCTCCAGGCCCACCTCTTAAGAAACCACGTTCCCCTCGTCCTCTTCCCTGCAAGAAACCGAGTCCAACACCTCTTTGGAAGTCAACATTCTCAATATCCTCGAAGTCGTCTTGCTGACTTCCTGTATTTGGAATGTTACTCTGCTGTAGAAAATTATCGTCAGTTGAATCCTTGTCTTGGGACTGGTCATCATATTGATCGAAATTGTCTTCAGCATCGTCTTGCTTTCTACCCATGAATCCTAAGTTGCGGTTGGGTAACTGATGCAACTGTCCCGGGCGGTTGCCAGGATGATTGAACTGAGAACCTCCACGGCTACCTTCGTTGAAGGGCTGTTGTTCATTTACACCAGGACCATCGTATCCTCCATGAAGTTGCCTTCCAGCTTGACCAAGCCCAATGCCTCTCCTCTGAAGTCTAGCGTTGAAAAGAGGCGCATTCCTTGCTCGCAAAGTTTCATTAGAAACTCCGCCCCATAAATCATCATCACACTCAAATGATTGTCTATCTTTCGGGTTCAAACTCTCCATAAGAGGTCTTGGCCCACCAAACTCTTGTCTTCCACGAATTGCACTCTGATTTCCCATCATTAGACCGCGCTGTCCTCCACGTTGTCCGCCACGCTGCCCACCACGAGATCGTGCCATGTAATCATCTTGGGAAAGTTCGTCTCTGTCAAACTGGTAACCCTCATTTAAGAAGGTTCTCTGTGGAAGGTTCATTCTCTGGTCAAACCGGTCTTTGAATGCCTCCGTCGACTCTTCTTCCACATACTTCTCGTAACCTTTTTGTTCAGCATCCCCAGGACGTCCTACAAAGTCTCCACTTTCTGAACACATCTCACCACGAGACTGAGATTGTGGTTGCTGTTGTTTCTGCTGTGGTTGCTGTTGCAGAGGTGGTTCACTCTGCCGAGCAAATCTGCCAGCAGGAATTACAGGAGTGACCTCCATAAGAGGACGTGGTCCTGCTCGAGCACCTTCATTGACAGGTGGTTCCCCACGGTGAGCAGGTGTCGCGTTGTCCTGGCCCAAACCCGTGCTCCTCGGGCCTATCTGCGCAGATTCTTCGACATTTTTCATCTGCTGTACTTGTTCGCTAGTGTTGAGGATGTCACGCTTGTTGATTTGACTCAAGTTTCGATATTCGTTTGAGCCTGCGACAAAAAACCTTCATCACCTTTTACAATTTCTGATCATCTAAACTCCAAAAACATTATGACACTGAATAACGTACAAGTATATCTGGAATACTAATAACTCCACTATAACGAGCAACAATCCTGGATACATCACGTTAACTTAGATTGATCTTAGATACAACATATTATTCTTACTTTTAGAATGGTGTATGTGCTTTTATACTTGACCGTTTAGCCATTTGTAAAAATTCGCATGCATATTATGTATTGTTTCATGGTTGCAAACAACCTTGCTAAGGAACATTGCCACAACTGGTGAAAAACATCACCATTATATCGTAGATTCTATATTATAAGACTGCACTACATTTTTCAGACATCAAGATCACATGACGATTGTGGTTTTTGGAAGCTGCAAAAGACTGGGTTGGAAGGACATTTTATAACATGCATTTATGCATCGTTGGAAGAAAGTTACATTATTTTCTTATTGGTTTCCTAGATAATAAATTTATAAACTCCTCTCTTCAACAGCGTGTTCAAGTTACTGATATATCAGTATTTAGTCTTGTTCACTAAAGCTGTCAATTGGCCGCCAGCAAAGGATGCCACGCCTATTCAATCGCTTAACAAGACTTTAGAGCATGTCTCCGTGCATCGTTCAACACTTGTATTGTATTAGATTAATTTCAGAGTAAATCATGTTGTGGATTTTTCAGTCGCACTACACACAGTCAGGAATAAAACTTAACAAGTGACAGAGTAATTGTAATTAATCGCCGATATCTTATGACAGATTCAACTGTCAGGTGTCAAACATACAGTATGGAATGACAAGGTAATAACTAAGGCTTACAATTTCCGTTTGATACAAGGACAAAAAATATTTCGCTTAGTTTGATAAAAACAGCAAAAACGTTTGGTAAAATAGTGTAATTGTTCTATTTGTTTTTAAACGATGTTTGCTGCTGTTTTCAAACGCCAAACGAACTATTTTTTTCCTTTTATCAAACGGAAATCGTAAGACAGACTACAATTGAGTACGACCTGTAATGTACTTGGAAACAAGTATAAAATATATCCGGAAGAGGGAAAATACATATTTGACAGTTGGCAATTCAAACGGCCAGACGATATGGACGATTGACAATCACCCTGCCACTATGATTAGCTTGCTTTTGGCCCCCCGACTGCACTATTTTGCAAATGACTGTCACCTGAAATTTACACACAAGAACTTGAATCCAGCATAATTTGGACGACTTCCTCAATAGGCAGTGCACCACATGCCAAGATTACTCCACTGGATCCATCCAGAGCCTAGCTATATGGCACACGTGTTAAGTGATAGTCAGGTATACAGGGTGTAAATGTGATACTGTTCATAATTCATATGGTGTGGGAATGGGTAAGAGTAGGTGAGATATTGCTCATCAATGTCTGGAAATGCTCATGTTGCCGGTCTATAGGCTGATGAAAACTGCACTTTGTGCCCCTGTTTGTAGGCTACCCAGGGTAGGCTACTCAGCCATACCATAGGTAGCCTACCACCAGGGGCACAACATGCAGCTCTCATCAGCCCATGGACCGGTAACAGAGCATTTCCGGACATACATTGATAACCAATATCTCACCTATTTTTACCCATTTCCACACCATATGAATCCTGAACAGTATCACATTTACACCCTGTATTTGCAAGCTGAAGGATGTCAAAGCAATCTTCTTCAACATTGCATCGCCAAATAAGAGCAACTTTATGCTGCATATCTAAAAACTTACAAGATAACATTCTTCTCACAAAAAACGAATTTCTATTTAGGCTATCCGCAGACAGCATTCGCAGATTTTACACCACAGGTCTATGTTTTATTGTGGAACATGTCTTAGTTTCTTAGTTTTATTTCATGGTTACCATCACGGAACGATGCTCTGCATGCCTTCATGGTGACATGGGTTTCCTGTACCACTCTGCTGTTGATACAAGCTCATCGCATGGGCATTTTGTCCTACGGCCGCCCGGTAACCTGAGCAATACCTACTTTACTTATTGCAAATTCAAAACCAGATCCGATTTTCATGATCATTTCTGCAGGGATTTCTGCGACTACTGGGAAGGCTTTCAAAAACATGGTGTTATGAAGGAGTTAGTGTCATAAGAGTGCAAGATTTTGCAGAAGCTTCCTGTACACTTGTGATACATTCCACTGATGCTATCTATAATTAATATTTAATCATGAAAATTACTGCCCATACACCTGCCTCCAGAAATGATCTACAACATTATAAATGGATTGAATTTTCACTTCTCCAATTACGCTGATAGATCTAATTTTCTTGAACTCTGTTGACCATACTTTCTGCATGTTCAAAACGGCTTTCGTGGAAAAAGTTTTAAATCGTGATTCCCGAAAGAAAGCTGTGCACCATGTGACTGGTGATCATAGAAAGTCATGCGCTCATTTATGTAGCAAAAAACGTTCGGTTTTAGTGTTAACTACATCCCAATAAAGTTTGTTCATATAATTCGCATTCAACCTGTGCTTGTGTGTTGGTATGGGAAAAGTTTGTTGGACCTCAAACAATTCTGTTGTTGTCCAACGCTATGTACAGCAATCCTATAATGCAATTCCACACCATATAGTGAAATAATCTGCTTTATAATTCCTGGTTGCACTGATTTTATCCATTCTATATTTATTATATGGCGGACAAATTTCAGGGACTATTATGTCACTGTGCAAATCAATACACCTAGCAAACAGTAAATCATAATCTTTTTATGAAGTTGCATTTGTGGGACTGTTGATAAGTTATCATGAAGAGTTCAATCAACTTTTGAGCCTGTTGATGATTGAAAATCTGCAACTCGGGTTTTTCTAAGTATTGTAACATTGATGTAGCAGTTCTCATGACTTGCCACTTTATAATTGTAGCAAACTGTTTATGTGACAAGCACATCATTGCAACTTCAACCCATTTCAAGTGGTTGAATTTGCAAGAGCACATTAGCACGGAGAATTGGGCAGATGTTCGCAGAATCTTTTCTGTTGGCACTAAAACTAAAAAGACAAGAGTTATTACACAGACCTTCAGCTGTAGCTACGTCCTTAGAAGGCCCAGGACCAAGTTTGTTGGGGAATCTATTGCTGAGTTGTCTCATTTGCTCACGTCTAGCCATTAGCTGTTCCCGCCAAGATTGCCACTGCCTCTCGTACCGTCGATAAGCATCTCGGTCCGGGTGGTTTTGGTTCTGTTCCCTCCAATTCTCAAACTGTCTGTTCCACGCTCCGAGTTGCATTTCAAATTCTTCATCGGAGAGGATGGGGGCATCGCTGGAGAACTGGTCACTCTCAGTTCTGGTTTCAGTGTTCATCGCTGGTTTATCCTGCGAAGACCTTGCAGCTTCCGCTGCGACTTCTGGTCGGGTTGGAGAAGAGGGAGGAGGTGGCGGTGGTGGTGGGGCGAGATTCAGCTGCTGAAGACCTGCTTGGCCCAAGTTCGATGCAGGGTTGGCTGGATTCACCGGCCTCTGTTGCTTCAACTGTTCGTCTTTACCAGTTATTTTCGCAGGAACAGGGGTCCACTTCTGCGATTCATTTTTCATCTGACTTCCATCCCTGACTTCTTTTACACTCTGCTGGAAATGTAAAAATAAATAAACATTGGTGCTCTTGTAATTGGAACATCACACATATAAAAGTCATGACTATAGCAGTTTTACATTTATATATTTCGTTCAACGGGTGTGGATAAAATATGGCACAGTAAACAAAATTAAATTGTTATATGAATGAATGTCCTCACGTGTCACTCTTTGGAGCCATTTGGCAACAGAAAAAATAGTGCATGTTGGTGACATGTGGGGACATGCACATATAATAATTTTTTTTTCCGCAAGGAACTTTCTCTACCGCATTAAAATTTGCATAGAGTTCGCATTCAAGCTGTTTGCATGGGGGCCCTAACTCGACCCGCCATCTTAATAAAATGGGTCAGTAAACAAAGGGGCCGTTTTGTAAACGAAACCTTGGCGATTTTTTAAGTTGATATACCTGGGTTACAGAATCTTGGGGACCTCGAGGCAAATTAGAATTTGTAGGTGCCCCAACGAGGGCAGTTTGCATTGCAGATGGCATGAAATGCGTTTGATGAGGATGCATCATGGGCTGCATCACGTTGACCATGGGCATCTGCCCATGATGACCACTGCCATAACCCATTCCTGTGGGCATCCAGGCTGCATTTGTGCCGGGGTTACCGTAACCAGCAGGCGGCATGCCGTACAGGGAACCATGCTGATTGCCAGGAAGATTTGCACCGCCGAGAATGGCCGCTTGCGGTTGCTGCTGCAGCAGCGGCTGTTGTTGCGTTTGTGAATGAACACCCGTTCCTCTGGCGCTGGGAACCAACCCAGCAGCAGCTTGGAACGGATTTCCCCAATTAAACGAATACATATTTTCCACTACTTTATGAATTTACAATCGGCGAACGACAACAAAGACTTATCATTTTCTTCTGTCCGTGTCTCGCTCGATCTAAAGGGGCTCTATCTCGATCGGTCTGAGAGGATAGCTCCGCCCCCATTACTACCAGTGTGCTCCGTCTCCAACAACAACGAGTGTATTAATCACATAATTAAAATAAAATATGAAAAAGTAGGAAAATGGGTTCCGGTATTACTATAATGTTGTTATTTTTTAAATGGTATAAGATTATGATCTCTATAAAAACGGTGGTAAAATGGCACTTCGTGTAGCGAGGGGAAATATAATCAGGTGTCTTGTCACACTACTAGACCGCACTCCTTTTCGCATACGCGTGCGAAGCGTAGCAGCTTGGCTACCTGGCATTTGGCGGGAAGAGATTCGTTGTATTTTCATCGAAAAACTGTTCCGGTCATTTTTAAATTCACGATGTCGGAAGATCTTCCTTTCCTCGCGGAATACGCTAAAAGTGGAAGAGCTTCTTGTAAAGGTTGCAAGAAGCCAATCGCAAAAGAAACGTTAAGACTCGCCATCCTCGTGCAGGTTAATATATTGAAATTGACGCTTCGTCCATTGTTTTGACACATATTTGCCATTTAGATTTAATATGGGTATAAAAACCATGTGCATGCAAACTTTGACCTATTCGGAATTTTTTCTCCAGACCGCAAAATAACTTATGTTCATAATATTTGTTAAAAAAGGAAAAGGCATACAAAGGCCAAAGTGTACAGGGTGGGGCTCTACAAAAAATGCATCCTCGTTTATTTTTAAAGTTGATGTAAGAAATGCATGAATATTTATTTATTCTGAACCCTATACATTGGCTACATGCTCATACACTTATTTGTTTCAACGGCAGTAATATAGTTCGTAAAATATGCTTTGAAATCCGAATTAATGGTGTATTTTTATTTTATTTTCATGAAATGCAGTCTCAACATTTTGACGGCAAGGTAATGGTTTGATTTTATTTGTATCTATATTTGTGTTATATTTCATTTTTGATGTTGTGTTCATTTTTGTCATAATTTAAACAGTGCAATTTTGGTCTATTTAATAATTTATTGTGGCATAAGTTTTAATTGATTTGCATTTTCAGACTCCTAACTGGCACCATTTCGATTGTTTCTTCAAAAATGCTCGTTTGAAATCAACCTCAGATTTGGAGCATTTCCTAGACCTTCGTGCAGAAGATCAGGAGAAAATCAAGAATAAAATAGGTAAATGTGTCGTTTTTCAAAGAGCGCATAGTACCTATATCATGCCTATAAGTTTTGTAATGTCAATAAATTCTATTCACACAGCTAACACCAGCTCTGCCCAATTCTTGAACGACTACAGTATAGAGTATGCAAAGTCTGGACGCAGCATGTGTCGTGCGTGTGAACAGAAGATCCCAAAGGTTTGTTTTAAATCTGAATCGATTGGAAATTTTTGTTGCAATTGTACGGCTTTGTTAATAATAATTTCACATTCAAGGATGAAATAAGAATCTGCAGAAAGGAATACGGAGGGCAATACGGCCCAAAAGATTTGTGGCATCATTTTGATTGTTTTGTCAAAAATCGAGACAGTCTGGATTACGATGAGTGTGGCAGCAAGTATGTATTGTTTTTGTTGCTGCGTTCCTCGTTTGCCTTTGAAAATTACTTAACATACATTTACAATGGTCATCCAGAATTCCTGGGTTTAAAAACCTTAAAGAAGAAGATAAAGAATCGGTGAAGTCAAAGCTTCCGAATATCACACCAGCATCACTGTAAGCATTCAAAAATCTCCAACCAAAATTGCTTTGTGGTTCTTATTTCGCTCGTGCATGTCAATTTTAAGCAAAAGGAAGGGTGGTGGTGATGACCAGCCCGTGAAGAAACAAAAGCTGGATGAAGAGAATTTGTTAAAGGTAAACGTGTTAGCTGTACGAGGAAATATGGGACAAAGTTATGACATCTTAATTTGTTACAATTAGGAGCAGAGCAAGATTATATACAGCTTCCGGGATCCGTTGCAACAGTTTTTGGAGAAGAAACAATTGCAGTTCTTGTTGGAATACAACGACCAACAATTGCCAACTGGAGAAGGCGCTGTAATTAAAATAGTTTATGAACCATAGGGGAAAATTTGAAAACTTTATCCATATGTTTATCATTTCAGATTCTTGATGCCCTTGCGGACTGCATGTCCTTTGGTGCTCTATTGCCATGTGAAGAATGCAAAGAAGGCCAACTTGTTCATCGGTAAATAAAGCAAAAATTGTTGCAATAAGTATATTTGTTAAGATGTTTGTGTTTTTTTAGTACTGAGGGATACCGATGCCGAGGAAATTTAACAGAATGGACAAAGTGTGTCGCGGTTACAAAAACCCCCAAGAGAAAAGAGTTCAAAATTCCAGAAGAGCTCCTTCAATATGATTTCCTGTGAGCATATGGTTTCGTTTAAGTGATATCTTGGCATTACTACGTGCAATAGTAATGAAAGGAAAATTTCATATTCAAGTGCAAATTACAAGTACGTGGAACGAGAAAGGCTGTTCCCAACGAATCAAGAAAAATCAAAATCGCCACCGCAAAGTGATGCTGGGTAAATATCAAAATTGAGTGAAATCTATTTACACGGCCTCTGAAACCATTTTCATTTGTTTAGCACTTCGTCCTCAACTCTACCTCTCTCTAAATGCATGTTTGTGTTCATGGGGAAACTTGGAATGGCGCAAGTTGATGCAGCAAAAGTGATTGAAGAATTAGGAGGGAAAGTTGTATCCAATGTTAGCTCTGTCGTACTGGCTGTGGTCAGCACGAAAGGTATGTGTCCCCTGAAATAGGAAACTATTGCATGTACAGGACTTCTAATTTTGTATTAATTGTTATTATTATAGAGGAAGTTGCAAAAATGTCCAAGAAAATGATAGCTGTTAAAGATGCAGATGTTCACGTTGTTTCGGTGGATTTCATCAAGAAAGTAAAGGATGCAACAAACATTGAACAGTTAATCAAAGATACCTGTATCTCTACTTGGGGAGGATCTGTGAGTGGTGTTAAATTGTATATAAGTAACCTATTCCACAGGTATAGTTATATCATGCTTTCAAATTATCATTTCAGCTCACAGAAAAGCTGAACCAAAAGAACAGTGCCGTGAAATCAGGTGGTGCTTCTAAAGGTATGTTAATTTTTAGCCTTGCACTAATTTTACAAGAGTTATGTGGGAGAAGAATACACAGAATGCTCAGTAGATATAATCATTTTGTCACTTTTCTCCCAATATAAAAGAAACCCTATGATGAGTTCAGCGATGTTAGCATGATCCTGGATACAGATACGGGGTTGACACCCATTGACAGTATTATATATTGTTGTAATTTAATGCTCTATTTTCCCCTCAATTTCAATAGGTGAAGCAAAGTTCGCCAAAAGTGGTCCATCAACTATGAAATTAACGATAAAAGGTCGCTCAGCAGTTGATCCCGAATCTGGTAATACATAATTTTGAATAGAAATCAATTTATGGCAAAATTTTATGTTAATAAGGATTGTACGCACAATAGGGTTGGAAGACAGTGCACATGTTCTCGAGGAAAAGAAAAGTATCTACAGCGCAGTGTTGGGCTTGGTCAACATAGCAAAAGGCGCAAACTCTTTCTACAAATTACAACTTTTGGAAAGTGATAAACATGACATGTAAGAAAAAAGTCTTGTGCAAATTTCTGTAATGTTGAAACTTTTTCATGCAAGATAAATTCTTTCAGGTATTGGGTGTTCCGGGCTTGGGGACGAGTTGGAACGACGATTGGTGGCAATAAAGTAGAAGGATTTGACACAAAAGAGGAAGCAAAGGGTTTATTTACTTCTCTTTACGAAGAGAAAACCGGGAACCTGTGGTCTAACCGGGAGAAGTTCGAGAAACGACCAGGGAAGATGTACCCAATGGATATAGATTACGGCCAGGTTTATATAAATTACAGTTATCTGTTAAGAATTTTGTGTTTACAATTTGTCATGTGTAATAATTTTGATAGGATGATGAAGTTGTGAAAAAATTACAAGATGACAGCGAAGTAAAGTCTAAGCTGCACAAATCCATCCAGGAACTGATAAAAACAATATTTGATGTTGAAAGTATGAAAGCAGCTATGGTTGAATACGAGGTATAACCATAGTTTAAAATGCACATTGCAATGGTGCAAATCTTTCAAGTTAGCACAAATCGAGTTTGTGTTTAATCTTAGATGTTTTAAAATCTAATTGTGATTTCCTTTGCAGATTGACCTCAATAAAATGCCATTGGGTAAACTTTCAAGGCGTCAAATTGAAAAAGCATACTCGGTTCTCACGGAAGTACAAGATGTATGTGGTTAACTGAATGAATGTCATCAAAAATTGTGGATAAATTTTCAGATTTCAAAACTTATTTCCCTTAATTTACCATGAACTTTTGGTGACATGCAGTCTTTTTTGCTATTGTTTGATGCTTGTAATAGTTTCAACCAACACTTTATCATATAATTTTTGGTATTCTAGCTTATCAAAAGTGGAGGGACAGCAACCAAGTTCTTGGATGCGTCAAACCGCTTCTTCACTTTGATCCCACACGATTTTGGCATGAAAACCCCACCTCTACTAAACAGTGAAGAAATCCTCAAGGTAATTTTCCCCATCATACTATGCAATCCCCAACCAACCATTATTCTTAAACAATATTTTCTATAGGCCAAAATGGAAATGCTCGATAATCTCCTGGACATTGAAGTTGCCTACAGCCTCCTCAAAAATGTTCAAACTTCGAAAGATAAAAGCAAGATTGATTCTCATTACGATAGCCTTAATACAACCATAGAGGTAGGACATAAAGCAACAAAATTGCCTTTTAAGTGTCTTAATAACATGAATTTTCAGGTTATGGATAAGGCAGACGAGGAATTTAAGATTATTGGCAAGTATGTAAAGAATACTCATGCAGCCACACACAGTCAATACAAACTGAAATTGGAAGAGGTATTAATCGTTATGGAATTCAACATATAGTATTAAATGCTAATTAATAAATCCAATTTTAGGTTTTCAAGATTGAACGCAAAGGTGAGCGTTCGCGATTCAAGGCATTCAAAAAACTGCCAAACAGGCAGCTACTGTGGCATGGATCCAGAACCACAAATTATGCTGGTATATTGTCTCAAGGCTTAAGGATTGCCCCTCCTGAAGCTCCAGTGGTGGGTTACTGTGCACATTTTGGGATGTTTTACTTGCCCATTTCGAGCGTACAATATAATAACTGTGAATTTTGTTTTTGATAGACTGGCTACATGTTTGGAAAAGGAGTCTACTTTGCCGACATGGTTTCCAAAAGTGCCAACTACTGTAACACTACTAAACAGAACCCAACTGGTCTGCTGATGTTATGCGAAGTTGCTTTGGGAAACATGTAAGTGCAATATTTCTTAATCATTCAATGTGAAAGGTTCTACAAATTTAACAAATTATTTCAAATAGGCATGAATTGAAAAATGCTACATTTGTTGAGAAGTTACCACCAGGAAAGCACAGTGTGAAAGGTACGCATACATTGCATTAACTAGAGTTTTTATCAAGTCATAACCAACTGTTGTTTCAGGCATCGGTAAAACTGAGCCGGATGCAGCACAGAAAGTCACAATTGAGGATGGAATTGAAGTACCATTGGGAACGCCAAAAGAAACCAAAATTGATGGCACAACACTTCTGTATAATGAGTATATTGTTTACGATGTTAGCCAGATAAACATCAAGTATCTTCTTAAAGTGAATTTCCAGTACAAATGATTCAGAATGTTTTACTATGTTGAGTGTTGAGATATAATAAAAGGATCAACATATTCGTTTATATCGGTGTAACATTCTTACATGTAGTGTCTTTGCAGGCAAACCATTAAATAGTTAATTTAATTATTGTAAATTTAAATTAACAATGCTCATGAGTGTTATAGTGCCAAAGTTATTGCAACCATCATTCGACCTTTACAAGTATTATTGGGGGAGGTTGGGGTTAAAACTCGTCCAGCTGGTTTACTGAATAAATTAAATTACAACAAAGGAACTGTTAGATAGTGTGGCTTTGTGGCATTCAGTTTTAAATATAGTGAGACCTTGCTCAACATTTGCTACATATTAATTAAACATGGAATCAAGAGTGGTATTTATAAAGTATGTTAATTTTTACTGGGACCATTTTACTGTATTATTTTATAAATACGTTATAAATATCCGTTTTCATTCAAGATGTATGGTGATCATCACTTTGTTTGCAACAGTTTCACCACAAGAGTTCAGGTACTTGACATTAAAATATGTAAACCCTGTCCTGACCTTGGTCCTGACGAAATATATTTTAGTGTAAAACTGGTTTTATTAATTGCATATATGCTGATGCAATATAATTTTATGTAAATTCTTTTGTGGAATTATTAACACTACAGTATTTGATTCCTGTCATGCAACCAAACTATATTGTTAATCAAAAACCTTGTAAATTAATAGAATACAATTTGTAAAATTATATTAATTTTTCACTACCTATAATCTAGGGGTAGCGCGCCAATTCTCGCTTGATAACGCGCTATCCGCAGAAGTTCAGACGCAAAAAATGGCTACACAACGGTAACAAATCAAACTGTCTCGTTTTACGATAAACTACGTATACTCGAACCAGTTCGAACTGCCATTAAAAACAATATACTGTAATTATAATTTAGATTAACGTACTCTGTGGGGAAGACATGGGATGACCGTCCACTTGACCATCAGGCGGCAAATTTAACTTTGAGTTCAACTTCAGACAATTCAAACTTGCAACTGAAAGTGAGTGCTCCGTTTTTCAACGACCCCGCTGCACCTGCAGCACCACCGGGTCCTATCTACAAACTGTGGGACTACGAAGGTTCGATTTGTTGAAAACTATCGTTGCGCAATTTGCTTATTAATTATTCATACGCTCGTGGTACGTGGTTGGTTTGGGACTCAAGATGGCGGATATTGCATCACGAATCGAAGGCACCAGTGAGGAAAAGGGGGGGGGGGTGACCTTGGTTCCATATAAAATTAATTGTAAGAGAATTTAACTGTTACAACACAATTAAATACCGATTTTTCAAGTTTTACCATGCTAGTTATCATTGTTTACCTAGGGAATTAATATAATTAAAATCCACCAGATTTGCTTGAATTAAATTCAAAATAAATAAAGGGTAGTTTAGCTATTAGCAAGAGTGCTGTTGTAGTATATAATGATGGACTTTGGACAGCAAGAAAATATATAATGTTATAAAGTATATGCGTTATACCGTTATACATACAAATTTACTTTTAGACAACATTCTTAAAGTTTAGCAAATAATAAATTTTGGTCCAACATGCGCCATATCTTGGTGAATATTTTTCATTTTCCAGTTGTTGAGGCATTTTTCTTGGGTGAAAACGAACGTTATTTAGAAGTGGAACTAGGACCGTAAGTTTTACATGCATACAGTATTCTTAAAAAAAATAAAATGTACTAATTATTTGAGTTTTCAGCCATGGACATCATCTGTTATTGTTTTTGAATGGCCAGGGAAATTCCATTAAAGCAAGTTAACCACTTTTGTCTACAATATTAACATTTTAAGTTCTAATGAAATATTCTTGTCATATTAAATTAGGATAGTTTGCCACTGGATTTCCAAGCAAACATTACGAATAATACTTGGGAAGGAGATGCCCTCATTCCCAAGGATTACTTCCCACCAAATATTACACTGTTCAATGCCTATGCCATCCACGGCTCGGATGAAAAGAGGACTTATGAGGCACTTTACCCCGTTCCCACTGGAAAATACCCATCACCAAACTTGTAAGAACAGACTGTACTTGCAGCAACAAAAATATTTATTTAACCATTTGACTATATTTCGTTATTTTTTTGCTATAGTCATCGATTGGACTATTTCCAACCCATCGAGTTCAACAAGCTGCTTCCGGGCAATGCTGAATCGGAGTTGTCGGATATATGGAAGGAAGCCATTGCAAATGCATCTGCGTAAAACCGCCATGTATTCGTCATTTCTGTACAACTGTACTAGTAAATAAACATCAATATGCAACTTATATCAAGAATTCTGACCTTTACACAGCTTGTCACACTGTTTGCGGTAACAGCTCTCTCATAGAAAGCAATCACCAATTTTGTTGCCTTTAGAAAATTGCATTTTCACAATATATAACTTTCACGCAAGACTAATTATAAAAGTCTCTACACTAATGTACAGTTATAAAGTATAAGCCCCAAGCACCCCAAAAAATAAATACTGTATATCCATCACGCAGCAGGGCAAGTGGTTCCAAGAATCAATCTCACTCTGATTTGTCATTATCGCAATTCCGTCCAAAACTTTAAAAATATACGTTAAACTTTTTCGGTGAGGCTGCCAGCAGCCAGTTTTCGCTTGGCTTTCAACCGCTGACTGATATACATTTTAACAAAGATGGAGATAAAGACCATACTTATACCGAATGCACCTACCACAGTCACTCTGTGACTGTATATGAGACAAGACAACAGGATGGCCAAACCCTGACGTATAGTCATCATAGTTACAAATACCACAGCGCCAAAACGATAGACTGTGTAGAATATAACAAACTGTCCCATGGCTGAACACACAGACAGAATAACTATGTCCACAACGAAGGTATGGTACATGGACATGAACGTCAAAGACTTCATGAAGCCACCTTGTTGTAAGAGAGACACAGATGTAAAGAGACACGAGAACAGATTGACCGTACACATCATTTGCACAGATGACATGTGGTACTTGCTGTACAGTTCACTCTGCCAATTGGATGTGAAACTGTCAAAGATCATGTAACCCGCCAGGATCACGATACCTGAGAATGTTGTGCTGTTGCTATTGGCTTTCATGTCGTCGTTGCCAAACAAGAAGAGAGCCATGCCCACCGATATACACCCTGCAGTGACGTATTCGTACAAATCGTATTTGGTCCTCGAAACCAATTTCCCCATCAGCATCACTGGAATGATCTTGGATGCTTTGGCAAGAACCTGTAATAAACAAATGGATACATTAACCCGTGGCCATCCCTTACAGAAAAAATACCGCAATCTGCTCCAGAACACTACAATTTTCATTCATAAAACTGCACTTTTGCTTTGAAACGTACAGTGTTCTGGAACAAACTGCAGTATTTTTTGTAAGGGCATCTACTAATAAATGTTCATGACTATGGAGCAATGACAATAGTTCACATGAAAATGAGTAAGCTGTAATAAGCAATTTAAAATTATACATAAATGAGCCTATAGAAACATGACAATTGGATATATTTTTGTCATTTTGTTTTGTATTTAAAAGTGCACAATATTGAGCATTACTTTGTGCACATTGTGTAAGTTCTTGTTTAGTGGCACATAAGCAAATAGCTGTGATTGCAAAAATAACGATATAGTGCTCAGCATCTGCTCACCTGAGTGGGAAAGCTGACATACTTGAGGGCCTCGTATTGGCACCAGCTGGACATAATATTGGAGAATGAGCAGTAGGAACATTTGTAAAGTGGCGCTGTTTGAGCAGGTTGCCGAGTACATAGAACATAGAAGCCAGAGAGCACGAAGGCCAAGATGCGGTTCACAAAAACCAGGAACTGCGAATCGGAGAATTTGTTTTTGCTGCCAGCTGCATCCGTATACTCAGTCGTCATCAGTTTCTCCTGAAATTGTAAACAGAAGCATTCACAGGCAATATCAGTTTAGAACTTTAATTAGACTCTCCCGCCTCCAGCATCACAAGATTCATTCATTCATTCATTCGACACAGCAGATTGCTCTGTACATATTCAGACATGCACCTTTTGATTTGCATAATTTGAATTGCTACAGTTGCATTCCCGCATTGTATTACCTGAAGAATACCCCACGAAAGATACGATACTTGAAGTCCAATAAAACAGAATATTAAAATGGCCGCTTCCTGGAACGAAGTGGACCATTCATGTGGGTTGGGCTTGTTTGCTTCATCGAGTAGTGTCTTGTTACTCCCACCGATAAAAAACAATTTCACCATCCAGTGTGTGCAGCCACGATCTGCAAATGGGATTTAATTATACGGCAATTTCATCAAATATAATTTCCATTAAAAAAATAAAAAGAGATTCAAAAAAAGATAAATAATTACCTGCCTGTTCAGCATAATTTACTCTTCGCACGTATTTTAAAAGTATGTATCCTGGCACAATAAGTGTGGCATAGCCAAGAAGATTTTTAGCAAGTCTTATGACCCAAGTGTCGACCAGATGTGCAGGTAACACTGTCTTACTCATGTCAAACCTGTCATCGGTTACATTTGAAACCCACACAATGCCACATAGTCCTATGAGGATAATAAACCTGAAAAAATTTGGTGGAAAAAAAAAATCATGAGTATACACATTGTTCAAGCATAAAGCCATAAAAATGTTCAGATGTGAAAAACAACATGCAACACATGGTACTACTGGTACTACCAAGAGCATAAAAGTACCAGTACTGCCAAGGTACGTAATATACATATGTAATAAAACGCAATACCACTACAAAATAAAACGAAAAAGAAAATAATTTAAGCCACCAATGACAATATCAAATGTCAAAACAAATACGAAAGGGATCATTTAATTTCCAGTCACAAATGCATAAACATATAGAGATGAAACTATATAAATGCCAACAACTGTCAAAACATATGGGACTTTCCGGAATTTAGGTTCTATTTTTGGGCAATTTTCTAAACGGTACTTTTATTTTTAACAGGATGGTAGCATCTAGCTGTCGAAAATCTAAGATTGACAAATAATTATAATTAATGAACAATTATTTATGCATCCCTCATGCAGTTGGTCATTATCAAAATGGTACTGGAAGCCAATCTTCCAATTTATGGAACCTATGGAACTTACCAAATGATTGCCGTCTGACGTGCCGCCGCCATTTTTGAACGCTTTTCGAACCGGAAGAAAAATCGATGTCACGCAGACTCAAAGGAATTCATATGAATCGCCAGAAAATCTTCGCCACGTTGGCATCGACATTCTTAAAAATGCACTTACTCAGTTCGACATACCGCATACACCTCAAAACTCGCAAACAAATTAGACAGAAACCGAAGCCGACGTGACGTCGCGCTCCAACAACGACGAATCAACTGCAACCCACGTTGCCCATTTCAGAAGTACTACTTTTCAACATTTATCAAACAATTTCGATTGGTGGATGCGTAACAAGCCACGCCTGCACGAGCTTAATTAAGAAAACAAATACAGTCGAAATACGAGAAGAAAACTATTTAAAAACTATTTAATATATAATTTAAATCCTCTAATAATAAATATTTATTTTCTGACCTGTACCCGTTGCCTAGTACAGAAGCGCTTAGCGCAGCCAGGCTACGCCTATGAAGCGGCGAAATCAGACAGAGGGATGAACTCCATTGGCTAATGTCCGTCTGGGAGGTGGGGTTTAACTGCGTTTGGGTTTTATTAAAAAAACTCTTCTCAGCATTTGATACCAGTTGAGTTGTGTTTATATTCGCGCGAAATGTCTCGAGGTAGCAGTGCCGGTTTTGATCGGCATATAACTATTTTCTCCCCAGAAGGACGATTATATCAAGTCGGTGAGTAAAAATCACGGGGAAATCAGTTAAAATCAATAATATTCAAAAGGAACCATCTCAAAAAAATTTGTGATGTATCTAGCGCAAGTTTCTTGCTTTGAACAAATTGCGCGCAATTATATTGCATGACATTGTTATGTTCAAATATGACTTATACCCGAGTGTTGCGCATCAATCGGTTCCGTGCAAGAAAGTTGCACAGAAATGTCGGACTTGCATTGTCATTGCTCAAACGTTTTCAAACATGAAATAAATTTTTGCAATTCTTAGAGTATGCTTTCAAGGCAATCAATCAAGGTGGAGTGACGTCTATTGCTGTGAAAGGTGTTGATTGTGCGATTTGTGTAACGCAAAAGAAAGTCCCGGTAATTAATAAATGAAGGCATTTAAATATATGAATTCTGGTATAAATATGGTAGTGATCAACAAATTACTTTTTCCAGGATAAGCTGATGGATCCATCCACTGTTACACACTTGTTTAAATTGACTGACAGAATAGGATGTGTCATGACTGGAGTTGAATGTGAATTTTAACAAGGGCATAAAGTTATTATGATAAATATTACAATGTTCATTTAAAATTCACAGCGGATGGCAGATCTCAAGTTCAGAGAGCAAGATACGAAGCTGCTAATTGGAAATACAAATACAACTATGATATATCTATAGACATGTTATGCAAGCGCATTGCTGACATTTCTCAAGTTTACACTCAGAATGCCGAGATGCGACCTCTGGGTTGCAGTAAGTTATATTAGATTGTCCTACAACAGAATACTTACAAACGTCAATCAAACTTTGCTCTTTATGCAGGCATGATAATGATAGCTTACGATGAAGTCAATGGGCCTCAAGTGTTTAAAGCTGATCCTGCTGGCTATTACTGCGGCTACAGAGCTGCTAGTGTTGGTGTGAAACAGACCGAAGCCAACAGTTTCCTTGAAAAGAAATTGAAGAAGAAATTGGATTACACTGAAAGTGAAGCGCTTCAAGTAAAGTGACAACATAAAGCACAAACAATTCCTCCAACAAATTTGTTAATAGCGTACCTTCATTGGTTTCAGC
Source organism: Glomeris marginata (assembly GCA_034696005.1). Lineage (NCBI taxonomy): Eukaryota > Metazoa > Arthropoda > Diplopoda > Glomerida > Glomeridae > Glomeris > Glomeris marginata. The sequence goes on along the minus strand of JAQFZQ010000010.1, from coordinate 19,080 downwards.
TGGCCATCAATACACTTTCAACTGTCCTTTCTGCAGACTTCAAGCCATCAGAGATCGAGATTGGCTTGGTTTCCAAGGAAAACCCATACTTCAGGTTGGAATATTTTTTGATTGAATTTGATTATTTTGCCCACATCTTGAGTATTATAATATTTTTTTGTTAATTTCAAAGGACTCTGACTGAGCAAGAGATCGAGGTTCAACTTATTGCCATTTCGGAGAAGGATTAAATTTGCATCAGTTTTTTGTAAACTGCATCTTTGTATCTCCAGGCATTAAATAAATATATAATGAAATAATCTGCGTTTTGTCCAACGTTTAATGAAAACTGCAGAAAATAAGCAAATGGATTAACTAGAACATTGGAAATTTGAATGGTCACCAAATTTTGCATTTCACCCAGATCCAACATTTGATGTACAATAGCAATATTGAATAAACCTTAGATATTTAAATTGTCTTTTATACATAAAAAAAAGCTTCAGTTGATGTGCATTTCATTTAATGAAGGTTATGCATACAATAATATTGCATTAAATAACACAAAGGCATACCTTTTAATCCTGAAAAATTATTTAAGTTTAATTGTTTAATGTTACATGATGATAATGAAATGGAACACTTATTACTGCATATGTTGCAGATTGTTATGATGGAAAGTTACTTGTAACATTACAAATGCCACATGGAATGTTGTATCACAACTTTAACGGAAAGAATGCAGTTCCCTTGTAAAACTTACAATTAGTCTTAAAATTTAATCAGAATGCTTAAAATAACGTGAAAACTATTTCCCATTTTACAGGAAACAAATAGAGGGAGAAAAAACATTAATACAGTTCAGGACTGAATGATGGCCTTGGTGATGGCACTTTTCGGGCTTTTCTCAATGGCTGTGTTCGCAATGCTAATATGAAAATTTAGCTTTACAATTAACATAGTAACAGACAAAACGACATTACATTCACAGTACGAATTCCTACCAGGAATTTCCGGAACTGGAACTTTAACGGGCAGCTTAGTCTTTGGTTTTGTATTCTTGTTCAACTCTTTCTGCCGTTTCCTTTCCATCACCTCGAGCATCGCAGGGGTTGGAATCATAGAAGGAGAAGTTGCGACAGCAGGTTTACATGGCTTTGGTACCACTTCAGTTGCGTCATTATTCTGCACCCTTTATAAAGAAATTAATACCAATTGCAGCATTCGTAATCAACACGAACTACCTATTGGTTTCAGCCAATCCGCACGGTTTTCTTGTAGTGGCTCGTGGGTTCCTCGGAGACATTTCTTTTAAGTTATTCTCGGAGGACGGTTTGACAGATGGCTTGGACTGCACCTTTTTATTCTTAAAACAATTGCATAGTATTAGTTCCATGTAAATAAATTACTACACAGAATAGCATTTAAAATATCTTACTCGTGGGCTAGGCGAACGATTCCTCGTTGAGTACAGATCTAATTTTCCATCATCAATAATACCCAATTTTTTGAGTCCCAATTGTAAAATCTTCTTGCAATGAGAATAATCTGGCCGTTCCGCGAATTTCAAATCAGCAATATAGTTCAGGAATTTCTCCAGGACTTCTGTAATGTCACATTTCAAATGGAATACATTTTCCTGAATTAAATTTTAAGAGAAATGACAAATCCAATTTTTTTTTTTACCAGGAACTGGTTTGTTTCCAAATAATTTCCTTAGTGCATTAGGAATATTCGTCATAAACCTATAAATCAAAATAAGTTTCACTGGTTGTTATTGTTAAGTACGTGACCAGTGAAACGATACTTACAGTATCTTTTGATCTTGAACGTATTTCATATTTTGCAAGTTATCCTCCCAAGGAAGTTTCCCAGCCAACCATAGTATCATATTGTAACCGAGAATCTCCAAATCGCTTCGGCGTGAAGTTACTGTGCAATAATACAACTTTATAAATCAAAATCACAAATCAACAAAGTCAATTGTCAACTTTTAAATCAACTCATATTACCTCCCAAATGAGCATCTCGGCTAGTGAATTCAATCGTGCCATTGTGAGCAGTCCTTGGATCTTCTTTGAACTCCTTGTGCTTTCCTTCAACTATGTACAGACTTGCCAGTCCAAAATCAACCAAGTAAACCTATAAAATGGATAGTACATTCTCCATATAACAATGCCAATTTGATACAATTTCATTGTTTTAATGTACATACTTCATGTTCTTGGCCTGGTCCAAATCCCAAAAGGAGGTTTGAGCCTTTGATGTCTGCGTGAATATATCCAGCTTCGTGGATGAACTCCAGCGTATCAATCTATATTTAGCATATACAGCTAAATATATAGTTTGTCCTGCAGATAACTATTTAATTTGACTGGCACGTAATACTTACAATTCTTCGAGCAAGTATGACAACAGTTTTCAGAGAGAAACACTTATTATGCTTCAAAAATAACTTTTGGATATCGTCTCCAAACCGTTGCATGACCATAAATCGATAGTTGTTTTGATTATGCTCGTGAGATCCGAATGCAATGAATTTCGGCATCCCCAAGAAGTCCAATCGCTTATCAGCTTGCCAAGCACGTACTACATTTTATATAAAAAAAATTATATATTAAAGCATACCACTACTGGTTCAATTCTATCATATCAACTAACTCATTTCATCTTTGGCAACACGATGATAGAAATGCATCTCCACATATAATGGTCCATTTGAATGCGGCTCCTAAATATTAATCAATTAATCATAACTAAATTTCAACCATACCAGTTCATCGTCTAACTTCAAATGTATTTTCACTCACTATTTTGACAACATATTGAGCATCGTTGGAAACTGGGCGTGACACGTCATTATTAGCTGAAATATATTGAAAAATGCTTATTAATTCATCTGCATCATTGGCAAACTTTCCACGTCAACAACTTACCGAGGTAAATTTCACCAAAACCACCAACTCCAATGGATTTTCCAAGTTTCCACTTCTGTTTCATCACATCAGTCAAGATTTCACCATTAGGCATTTTCTCGGGAAGTTTGGTTCCTTTTGTTGCCATTCGTTGTCTTTTGGCAGGTACTATTCAAGGAAGTAGCCATTTATTTTGACAATCCATAACTTACAAATGCGTATTGGAACCTGTTCTTGGTTTAAGCCTTGCAAAATGTATTGTAATTTATACAAATAATCACCAGGTAGCCTTTATAAAATTGATGAAATGAAATGCAGGACAAATAGAATTAAAAGGAGAAATATTCAAGAACAATATATGTACACGAAATTGTTCTCGAATATTTTTAAATCCCTTGATGTCACAGGTTCCACACCCCAAGGAATATAAAAATCGCGTATACCTTTTTCTTCTTCCTCTTCTTTCCTTGCTCTCCCTGCATTCAATGCCGCCACAGCTCGACGGGGAGGCATTTTATACAAAACCGATTAGATTGATCACTGATATAGCGGTAGCTGGCGCAACTGAAATTTGAGAAACAAAAATATAGGCCTAACGACATTTTTACACCCAGCATCGATTATTCGCAATCGACGAGAACCAATCCAAGAATATATGGATACCTGCAGGTTGTTAAGAAATCACAGTTTGCAGCAATAACAGCAAATGCTTGCAAACTCAGCTTTTTATCACAAGCAACAACCGACAAGATCAGTTTCAATTCTTGCTATTTTCGCCCGCGACCGGCCGTGTCACGGTTACTTAAATAATATTGGTGTTGCCAAACGCGGATCACTTCGGGCAACCATTGGGGAAACCGGAAACGCTAGTATAATAAAAGATACAGCCAATGAGGCGTATAGCGAAACCCAGATTTATAACATAGAAATACCTGATTGGTCGGTTTAAAAATTATCCGCTCCAGCTTTGCTCCACCCACCGTAGCTATTGGGCTGTCTACAAGGCGTGTACAATCTCAACCACGCCCACAGAGAAAAATAATAACAAATCGCCGGTGTTGCATAATCGAAATCGTAAATTGCCGGTAAATATTTTGTCGTTGTTGTTTTTCCCCAAATTTTTTATCGATTTGCGAATTTTGCGTGTTTTTAGTTTTTTTTTCTTCTACAGAAAAATATTCCCGGTTTTGTCTGGAGCCCTAGTTTTGCCCATATGCAAATATGGCATCTGCTGGGGACAGATTGGAGTTGCTGTGCAGCAAGACGAAATTGGAAAGAGATCGCGGTTTAAATGAGTTAGAAAAATACTTATCGACGACAGCCACTGCCAAAGATATTGTGGACTTGACTTACTGCACTTTGGCGATCTTGGAAAATAAAGACAACCCGTGGGAGACGAAATTTGGGGCGTTAATCGCGGCCCAATGTCTCATTGGCTACGCAGATCTGGAACATCCGTCATATGAGCACTTTGCCCAAAAAATACAACTCATATCATTGCACAATCTTACGGACCCCGAAGTCCGAGTTCGTCAAGCATCTGGTAAATTATTCATGGACTGGTTTGACGTCATGCTTGCAAAGTAGATTTGCTAACCTGTTTACATTGGCGCCAAATTTAAAATAATTGATGTGCTGGTCACCATTGTTTTTACATTTAAATCAAATAAAATTCAGGTAACTTGACCTAATTTTTCCAGGTTTTCCAGCAGCACAAAAATCTAATCATATTTATTAAATCATTATAGCTATAGGTATACCTATCAAATTGAAAATTAAAATAAACTACATTTTTGATATTTAAATAGGTATAGTACTTGGTGCACTTTGCCGTCGTCTTGGGCCACAAGTGTACATTGATGTAAAAGATGAAATCATGCAGCTTATACAGAGTAGCCTGGAAAGACAATGTCTAGAGGACAATGCGGCAGCCCAGGCGGAGCAGTTGGAAGTTGGCAAACTGATGGACAAGTTTGCCAGCACTGGTGACAAGGTTGTCAAATTGTAAAGTATCGGACAGATCCACTGTATTACAAATACAAATTAATGCAATATATTTTAGAGATGTTCAACTGCTGAAGAGTTATTTCATGACACTGCTGGATGGAAGTCTTTGGAAACTAGCATGACGTACGTAACTTACAAAGTTCTATGTTTCACCTGAATAAATACATTTAAATGTATAACTCACGTGTACTTGCATATGTTTCAAGAGCTCTTCAAGCAATGGTGGAAGGTTGTGGTAGAGCTTTTCAACCTTACATCAACCAAGACCTGCTGGATCTCATCTTCCAGGCACTTTCTCACGCAAATCGCTTTGTCCGAGAAACTGGATATTTTGTTTGCGGAGCTCTGGTTAACTGTGGGCAACAAGACGCTGGTATTTATTATACCACAATTAAATTATGTATGGCAAATCTACTTATAACTTACCGATTTACGTTCGCAGATTCTCCCGATATGGACGTCAGCGGCTCGTTCATCGAAAGCAATCCCATGTTTGCCTATGGTCATCAGCTCTGCAAGTTTTTGGGCAAAGGCATGTCCGATAACTGGAGTCAGGTTGGTATATTAATCAATGATTATTTGTTGGGTGCCAAAATGAAAGCCGTGCTAAATTTCATACTCAGGTTAGAATGGCTGCTTCAATGGCTACGCGGAAATTTCTACTGTCTTTTAGCAGCGATAAAGACCGTGAAATTTATTATCCTGAACTTCTACCCAAAATGTGTCTAAACAGGTATTATAAAAGCATGTGCAAACATTAATTGTACCTACTCTACATCCAATATAGAGGCTAAGACTAAGAATTTTGCTTTTGTATCGCGTTAAAGACCCAATCTTCAAAAATGTATCATCGATATTTAACAAATGATGAATCACATGCCAGTATAATTCTGTATTTCCAGATATTATTTAGCTGATGGAGTGCGCATTTATGCACAAGAAACTTGGCGTCAAATTGCCGGAAGCCAGGGACGTGAACTTGTAGAGAAGTACATCTCGGATGTGGTACGCAAGTTTTTGTGATATCATTTGCAGTATTAAAAGTAATAGAATTTGATTGAATAAAACCATTTCAGGTTTGTTTCTACTTGAGTCAAATAGAGGCTGACAATCATGCAGTTAGAGAAGGAAGTTGTTCGTGTATTGCGGAACTTGCGGCAAAAGTACTATTATTTACATAACCCAATACTATTTGTTTAAAATACTAGAACTTTAGGAATAATTGTTGTTTAAATTTATAGATGAAGAAAGAGGTTATGCAACCATACGTGCCACAACTACTTGGAACATTACTAGTGTGTTTTAAAGATGAGAGTTGGCCGGTCCGTGATGGTATGAAATGTAGAATTCAACACTGTATTTGCAAATTGTCAACAAAATAACTGTAAATAATTTTCCTAGCGGCATGTTTGGCATCTGGGAATTTCATTGTTTGCTTCCCGGAAGAATCACGGTTAGTAATATAAGTTCTAAAATATTTGTTGGTTAAAGATTACAAATTGTTCCTAAAACAGTTTATGTTCTAAGCTAAAATATACTGTCACTAAATCTCAAAACTGCTCTCACATTCAGTGGTGCTGTGGCTGAACTGTTCCCCTTATTTTTCCAAAACTTGGAAGACAACATTCCATCAGTGCGGCAAGGAGCTGCGGTTTCACTTGCAAACACCGTCAGAGCATACGGTTTGTGATATGTTAACTAACTTTTAAGAGGACCCATTCTTGAATAGTTACTAAACATGCAGTGTATAATTGATGTTAGGAGAAGAGGCATTAGCAATGATTATACCGAAATTGCAAGAAGGCTTCAAATGTGTCCAAAACCAGCCATCCGAGTCGGAAAAGTATGTTGAGCTAAACAAAGGACCTGCCACCTTCGGCGTAGTTAAAAGACTCCGAGATAATGACATGGAGCTTCATACGAATCAAACAGTATGACTTCTCAATGTGTTACTTTGATTTAGCTATTACAAATGGTCTATTTTCCTCTGTAGATGTACTCGTGTGGGTCGTTAGCACCAAAAATGAGCCGTGGTCGGTTGTGTGGCTGTTTGGAAAGAGCCATCAGAAGACCTGTTCAACCTTGGGAACGCACAGAAGGGTTTGTTTCACCTTGATCTAACATCTAACTAACTATAGTGGTCAATGTACTCAGATTTTACCCTTAGTAACTGCAATACATCATTTTCTAGCTGTATTTATCTAATGGCTGAATTGGCAAATGTGGCATCGGCAGTATCCAGTGTTTCACAGCAGCTTCCCTTGATGGCTGAAGCAGCTACCAAACGGCACTACACTCATCATGTTGTGCTGTTGGAAACCCTGTGTTCACAAGTAAGGATTTACATTTTATGCCAATAAGGACATCTACTATTAGATATCTCATATTCCGTTAATTCTGTTTAGCTCCCAGGGCTTGCAAAAGGACTGGGGAAAAGGAATTTCAAACAATACCTTGAACTGTTCTTTGACCCTGTATTTTACAGTTTGGTAAGTAATTTTTAAATTACCATTTATTAATATTTTCCAAAATATAAATTTGTTCAAAATAATATTTTATCTATCAGAATTGTGAAAATGCATTGACATCAAGTGCAGCCAGCTACTGTTTGAATCAATTAGGAGCTTGGTTAGGTCCTAACATATTTCGGGGCAGAGTGGAGCAACATTCTCCAGAGTATGTACCAACTGTTTTTGTTTTACTTGAAGTCCGTAAACTAAAACTGATTTATTTTACATATTATTTCCAGGTATCTTCCCTTACTGGATGCAAATACACACATTGCACCATTGTAACGTAAGACTGTGTGAAACTCGATATACGTATGAAAATTATGTAATTAGTGTTAATTTTATGCAGACATGTACTCTTTCAAAATTTGTTACAATACAACATTCCTGTTATTAGTCTAACAATTTCAATCAACAAAATAACGATATGTTTAACTTTGTGGCTCGAATACAGGTATCCCTTGCTTAAAATCCGATACAAGAATATCATTTCCAAAAATAATATATGAATGTGAATACATCCTAGATAACAAACATGTAGTTCATGTAAAACAAATGGAAATAATGAATCCAATATTAACAATATCGGGTTTTCAAAGGGATGCCTGTAATTTTTGTTCATGTTCTACCATAGTGAATTGTGCAATCTGTATATTAATTTCAAGTGCTTTGTAGAAAGATAAGAATTTGAATTAAACAGTTGCAAATGCAAAATATAGGCAAACTGCTTTATGAAAAATATAAACATGTCAAAACAGGCATGAGAAAAACCGCACTAGTAAAGTCAATATTAAACAATACATGCTAAAATAGTATTGAACATACCAATAAATAATATGACGCTGCGATATGTTGCCAAACAAATTCATCAATCAGAATGACTATAATAACGGAGGGAAAAAATGTTATTTATGAATCATGTAATTAATTTAAGCTTTTTATTAAATGAAACGAAAGAACTGGTAGAATGCCTTCTTAATTGCTTCTTATCAACGATTGTAGAATGGACAATGTGAATTCAAACTTCAATGCATTAATCGATGTTATGAATTTGAATAGGTGTATGTAGTCTTTATTTTTAATAGTCTATGAATTATATTTGCTGTAAAATTATACTGACAACTTCATAGTAACTTCATTAAATACGCACATGCGCTACAAATGATTCAGTTTAGCATCTATCCTTTAAAAATACTCATTGCAACAAGCCTTGTTAAATTTCTGTGTGCTCAGTTATGAAATTTGTCATTTTCATGTCAATAAATGAAGCAAAATATTCTTCTATCAATGTAACGGTGAATACATTATGCAACCCAAAATTTTGACTATAATGTTCAATGTAATAAGAAAATTCTATCAATCCGCACCCAAGAAATGTATATATCTGTATATGCTGGTGTCAAAGCCAAAATTCAGGCAAGATGGATGCATATCCACTGCAAGCAAGAATAATTCATTGAACAATATGTAGTGTAAAAACCTAAATCTGAATTTCCTAACTTAAATTAAAACAAAAACAGTTAATTCACAAATTACATAACAATAATAAATATTCAGCTTTTCCACATCCAACTGACCTGAGTTTTGACTTTGACAGCAACACAAGCAATGGATGACAACTACTTATTGTACGTGGATAATAATTGGGTTCCAATCATAACATTGAAGATTACACCATGATACACTACACACATCATTGGCTTAACGATAATTTGAAATTTTATAAACTGGCAGTAGAGTTGTCTGTTTCCCACACAGGCATTTTGAGGCCGGCTTCTTCAACACATGAAAAGTTAGGATTTAACCTGCACAATCACTGTGCTGTGTTCTGCTGTCCATTGTGAGTTTGATTCTGCTCAAACTGGTTCTTATTCTTTAGAAGGTATGATGCTAAGTATGAGATCGGATCTGATGGTCTGCAATTGCAACAATCGTCTAAACCTCAGGATGTTGTGCGAGGTCCAAATATACGAGAATAATTGGACTATAATTGCCACCTGTATCGGCAGCACCCAATAGTAAAACTCTTGTACATTACATACCTTTCCTTTGCAAGAGTAGACAGACCTTGCAGCAATATAGGTACAACGGTCTGATCCAGGTACTGTCTAGTCGGAAGGTTTTGTAGATCTGGTCGTGATTTTTTAGTCGGCACTTCACTGCCAATTTCCCGATCAGACTTTGCCTTTTGCGGCTGCTGAGAATTCAACACACAAAGCCATATTTATAAATATATCCCAAAAAGTATTTGTGCACAGATTTAATAATTGGCTATTTACTGGAGGTGGTTCTGGGGTAACTTTCTCTGGGGTTGCTTCTGCGGTCACTGCGATTTCTCCTCCATCTCCTGTTGCACTAGTCACCTCACTAATTATATGGCTTGCCTCTGTAAAATGTAAATGCAATTAATGGACCATCCACACCATGCTCTTCAAATTAATATTTTTTTTTTATGAAAGAAAGAGTATTGAAAGTTATAATTTGACCTAAAATAGTGCATGGTAATTAAAATGTATGCATTATATAATAAACACTTCCATAATTTGTATATCTGATAATTAAATCAATCATTATATGGGGCGGAATTAATGCGGATCGCAAACACAGAACCGCATCTTGAGATCCGCATCTTGAGACCCGAACTGCTTCCTCTTCCTGCCACCTGATCATTAATTTTTCGGTACCTTTAAATAAAAAACTTCGGGGTTTATACTCGTTTATACTTGTCTAATTATATCGGAAAGACCTCGCAATGCAATCCGATGTTTAGTGCTGATTAAGTTTCCCATTTCTAGTTCCGTTATATAATTATCAGAACGAGAACAATGATATGTGATTAAATTTTGTGCAAAATTTCCTAAATACAATGTCAAATAAGGGATAAACTTGGCTGGAAATGAGCACAATGACAGATGGCATACTAATTAAATTATTTACGGCAAAGTTCACTAATTAACACGATCGATCCATTGTGAAGTTTAATTTGAGGGAACTCACCTTGGGCTTCTTCTGCCATTTTTTTCTCCGTGGACGTTGCCCAATCCGCATTCAGCGCATCTTTTATTTGCACCACAGAGCATGTCATTTCGCTTGCAGAGTTTTATGACCTCGAGGTGATCGCCTATAAAATCGACAATACGATACACATATGTGTGTTTATCCGCGGATTGCTTTTGGTAAATCGCAAGCAAAAAAAAAAGAGCAGACAGGAACAAGAAAAATGGAACAGGTCGAAAACCGCTTCACCGACGACGAAATAATCCAACAGCTTTTGCAGCTGGGATACGAAAATATCAGCGCAGAAATGTTAAGAATGTTTAAAGAAGGTATCTATAACGAGCTTTTACCTGTTTAGATGGATGATTCGTAACCTATCGATGAGCTATTTTTCCCAATCGCAGACCTTTGTCGACTGCAGACCACAGCCGAGTTTGAAAAGGAGATTCGGGATTCGCCGGCAGTTGCAACTATTCCCGCAACACTAAAATTTTCGGGCAAGGCGATTAAGAATAACATTAACACTCTCATCTACGCTTTTCTTAATTATTATTCAGTGATTTATTAACAAAATACCTCCTGCCGAATCTCGGATGGCCGTTCACCAACGAGGTTCGCACGTTTTAAAATGAATGCCGGAAGTGACAGTTTCGCAAGTTTCTTGCGGCGCATCCAGCGAGGCGCAATATTCAGTCACGTGATCAGTGCATTCGAAATGCTACGCGTGACGTAGTGTTGCGCGCAACTGTTTCGAAAATGCAGCATATTTCAAACAGTATCGTCAACATGTAATTCTGAAGCCAAGCTAGGGGATATTGGTGAAATAAAGAACTTTTGAAATAAATAATGTGCATATGAAAAGCAATATTCCAGTGATTATAGAAAATATATTGCGAAGTATAAAAAAAAAAAAGACAAATTTGGTCTATATAATCAAGATATAATTAAGCCCAGCAAAAATATATACCTATACAAATAATTGTTTGGCATAATTATAATTTTAAAATATATTTACATAAAAGTTTTACAAAAGCTAAAAAATTGTGAAACAAATATTTACAATATATTTGCCTGAATTTTGGAAAACAGATGAAACCTTGGATGCCAATTCACCAACTTCACAAACTCCCAAGTTCAGATGGCAGCGAACCAATCCCATAACAGTAAATATTTATACAGTAATATACAGTAATTTCAAAATAATAAATATGGGCATATTTTCAGATAGAAAAACTACTACCAGGACAAGAAAAAACATCATCTAATAAATTAGAAGATATTCCACCATATACACCAGAAGCAAGTTCCTATTTTGGTTTCGCAGCGAGTGGATCAATACCCCAAAGATCATCCACTCAACGAATACGTAAAGTTCTCAGGTTGATACAAACTCAAAACTTCCGTTTTTTAGTTGAAAAATCAGTGCTTGATTTTTTTTACTAACTTTTGTCATTTGCGTTTTTTTTATAGACAGAATAATAATGGTGAATTGCTGGTAACAAGTGAAATTGTAATTCCAGGGAGTGATGGTATGTATATGTAAATCGATGTATTAAGTGCTAATCGTTGCAGTTATTGAATTTTTGTTTCAAATTTAATTAACCAGAGGATTCCTCAGTCAGCAAAATGTCCATTCCAATGAAAACTGATGATAATTCGGTGCAATTTTCTGATGAAACTACAATATCAAGACACGCTGAACCGAAAAGAAGCCGCTCGGCTTGCGGCAGTAAACAACAATTACAGGTTAATTCTAAAACTGTTCCTAAAGTTACATCTTGATTGGTTATTTGTATGCATATCTATAACACAGGTTTATTTACAGAGATATCGTTATCATCGGAATTCATTGGTAGATGCTTGCCATGGGAATCAAAGCGGATCTGGAAATTTGTGTAAGTGATTTCCACCATCTGAAGGTTCTAATGAATATCGACACATTCTTATCATTAATTTTCATATTGTAGATCTGAAGACAGACCGTGTAGCTTTATACCATTACTACAAGGATGGATGGGATAAGTTTACAATTCCTACCAAAGAAAATCACAAACAACTTCGATGGGATACCAGAAATAAGATGTTGGAAAGAAGTTAATGTTCTAATTGTAAATATACTAAGTTTATTTGACTTGGTTGCATGTCGCTGTATGCAATCATTCCAACACTTCATCTTGCAATTTTGACAAGTAATCCTTTGGACGGCCAACATCAAGTTTATGAAGTTGAAATAAAAGACGTTCTTCGAGCTTTTCTACAGCAGCCAGTGTCAGAACCAGTGTTTCATGTTTTAACATACTGTAGATGTTCAGACCTTGTATATGAACACAGATAATATTAATTAACAAGATTGGATACCAAAATTCTATGTGAATGTAATATTTAAATTAACTAACCATAGACTGGCATTAAATTGAAATGTGGGATTTGATCTGTTGCTGCCGTTATGTTCCTTGGCATTATATCATTTCTGACAAAAAGCCATGAATTAAAACCAGTATTGAAAAAAACCTTTCCATATTGTGTATATGTAAAATGTATACATACTCATCTATGAATAACACCGATAATCCCCAGTGCCTATGCTCCGCAAGATGCTCTAGAAACTGATTGTGAACTAGAAAGTTTACCAGCTAACCTATAAAATATCAACTGGCTTTATATTAAAAAGCACATACCTTTGGGTCGCCAGACGGTATTTCCAGTGAATCGACAATATGCAGATCATCCTGGAAAATATAAGTTTGTAGCATATTTTTAAATGCAAATGTTCGCTCGTTATTGAATTTACCTGTGCTAACTTTATAGACAACATTGACATAAGCCCTTTGACACGTATAATAGTTGGTAACATATAGTAATATGTTTTTGGTCCTCGTGGGCCATGTGCTTTACCACCTGTAATGATTGAAATGAGGAAATTAAAATAAGTAGAAGTGCATTAAAAGTCTGTCCCAAAAAGTTTTATTTCTATGGACTTGCCCCTAATCCAGAGAGGTGATCTAATGCTTCCATGTCTTGCTTTTCCAAGTCCTTTTTGTCGCCATGGTTTTCGACCTCCACCTCTCATCTCGGCTCGAGTAGGTGCCCAATCCCGATTCTACAATATTAATTTTCTTTTATGACAGCTAGATTCAAATTCCCTAGCATATAATAGTCACTGTATGCTGCACAATCAAAGCAACACTGTGCATCTCATAATTTGGTACGGTATATTATATTAATTGCAATCAACAAATAACACACATAAAATACCACAAAAGGTATATTTCTGATACGTACTATCCTGCGGTAAGCTGTTTGCCATTGAACGTTTCTGCGAATGAAATCAATCCTGTAAAAACAAGATTTGCATAGAATCAATGATTAAATAATCAAAGCTATATTCTGCCAGAAATGTCAATATGAAACCTTGGAAATGAAGCAAATACATCAGGGTGAAGATCAATAATTCCAAGTTTTGTGTCCTCCACTGTGTCCAGATTTTCAACCCAAGCTTGCCTTGGTTTTGTGTACTTTGTTGGATATTGGAGGACTCTTGACGTCATTATGGGCAATGGAGGTCGTTTGGGTAGAAGACTATCACCAGTATAACCTTCTTGAACTTCGGTTTCCATCCCCAACTTTGATGATGTCCCAAACACCTGCAATTTGAATTTGGGGTTTATTACACACAGTAGGCCTAAATCGAATTTTTCAAATTTTGCACTCACTCTGTAGTCCTTCGCAAACCATTTTGTGCTTTGTTGCAGTATAAATCTACATTTTGAGATGAATTTGGTGGCCATCGAGGTACAAAGAAGGAATATCAACACAGTTCTTTCATGAAAATATGAATGAACAGAGAGGAACCGAAAAACACGGGTAAACCAAGGAGTTGGTAAACCTTTTCACGCTCACAAGGCGTGGCCAAGCTAGTGGGCGTGGCGAAATAATCGACGTCAGCTAGCCCCGCCCCATAAAGCATTTCAAATGTCCCATAAAATTCAACATGCATTAGGATGTACACAAGCAAGTAAATAAATTCTGAAACAGTAGTTCAACTAAATAGAAATCCATTTTTATTTTATTATATAATTTGTCTGAACCTCAATTATATGTCAAATTGTATATATATATAATATTGTTAAAATTTTACAATAATAATTCCGAATAATTCCAATTTGGACACCCAATTTGTTAGCATAAATTCCACCATATCACATCTACAAACACTGTATTCTACATATTCGACGTTAATGAGAATTCATGATGATTCTAATGACATTTTTAAGGCCTCTTCCAACATCTCGGCTTCTATCATGTCATCCACTGAAATAATAACAATCCCACTTCAGTTTTGCATGGAATAATTTCATATTTCTAAATTGAAAACATGAAATTTGAAAATAATATGTATTAATATACTGTTTGTGTAGATACTCTGTAGAAAAAATGTATAATACCTGTTGAAGTGCTGGAAGTAGCAACATTGTCATCACTTGGTAGAGTTCTGCTGTTTTCAAGCCTGCTTAAAAATGCAGCTCTTTTTTGTCGCACTTCATTTTGATCCACTGAAGGCCCCGGAGCAACATCGGTGCATCCCGATAAATCTGAGTCCTCTAACAAAATGAAAATCTCATGTCACTATTAAAGCAAAATTGGCACAGAACACAAAGTATACACCTTGTAAACTAAGGCGAAGTGCAGCTTTCAGCTGGCTTTCTTCATCCTCAGATAACTTTTCATGCTCACCAGGACCTTCCAATGTATTGTCGGATGGCACTTTGTTTTGTGTAGGCTGAACAGCTGGAACTAGTTTCAGAAGCTGATCAGCTTCGCAGTCTGGTAAATCTCCTTTTACAATAAATATAGAGTAACCTACAACAAGAAAACAAAATTATTTACTAATTTAATAGGACAACTATGACTAGTGTAATTCACCTTCTTTTTCTAACTGTGCCAAAAACATGGCAAGGTACGTGTCCGATATCAAATGAGGCCCCAGCAGTATGGAATTCAAATTGAACCATTGGTAACCCAGTTTCCTTATTGTAAACCAATGGTCACGATAGTTGCATATAAAAGCTCTTTCTTCTCTGTAAACGACAGATTTAGTAGGGAAAATGTTACTTAAACGCAGATATCAAAAATTATTTGAGTTTAAAATTGTATTAACATGGGACTCAGTTTTGCTCCCATTGCCACTGGGTCACTACTATTGTACAGCACCAATTCAATGTTCCACACTTTCAAGGCGCTGGTGATAACTTGGATGGAAAAATACCCACTGTCATCCATATTCGGTGAAGGTTGCTGTAATAAGACAACAAGAAATCAAATGTCAGTAAAAATTACAGAAATTGAAGACAATATACCTGGTAGCAAAATATTTTAAAGTAAAAAAAGCGTTCAAGAGATAAAAATAAATAATAAATTGTAGAGTAATTGCTACAACATTTATAAGGTAAAGTGGAGATTTAATCTTTCATTTACATTCACGAATCTCCTGTATTCTTCACTGTCAACTCCGCCTTCAGCCATCCGCTGTCTCTCGGCCTCATCCAAATGTTGTGCAAGGACTGACAAATCAACTGCAGTGAAGTATTCACCTGAAATGTGAATTCAAGTTGGAGTTGCACTATTTTGTGGTTAAAGTAATACAATGATTTACCTTGAAGAAGTGCGTTTAAACAGTGTTGGGCACATAATGACCCTTCTTGCTGCAAATATAAAGCAATAAAATGATTAGAATAATCAGCTGACGTGTATTTTGAGGTAAAACAGCAAGTTTTTAAATTGTACTTATTGGTGGATCCACTCACTTGGATTAGTTTGGATGAATGAAAAGCAATTGTGAATAAAAACTTTCTTAATTTATTCCAAAAAATGGCTTAATTTATTCTATAAAAAAATGGCAAGAGTGATTTAGTTTTTCTGAAAAGCTCAAATTAAACAAAGCATCAATTTGCACCAATTTGAATATAAAAACTTACAATTTGTTACAAAAATGCTGAATTATTTTGAGTAGGTAATTCAGTTGTGAATAAATTTTTAACACAAAGTCTGCAATATTTGTCACAGATGTCATTATTTTTGGCACTACATTATCCGTTCAATTAATAAAACTGTACAGGTTTACCTCAAGCCAAGCCTCAAGTGGCCGATCATACACAATAATTGACAATAATTAACCTATATACAGGGAAAAAAATTACTTTTTCGTGAAATACAGCATCCATTTCGAGCTCACATACTCATCTGTGCGACGTCTAAAACGTTGTAAAGCTTACTTGAGATTAGACACACCCAAAACAATCAAAAACAACACGAAAAAGGCGAGTTTTCCGACTAAAACCCCGCGACGTCAAAAAGTACCACAGTGAGCCGCCATCTTGCAACCATATAAGACCGTAACCAATCCCATCGAAGCAACCTTCAGACAGCCAATGAGATTCAAGGGCACCAATTTTGAATTTAAAGTCACAAAAAAATCGTCCAAAATTCCTGGCGAACGGTTAAAAACTTGTGCACACAGTGACAGGTGAATCCGAAGCCTAGATATAAACAGGTTTTATTGATAAACACCAGGAATAAGGGAAGAGAAATGCAAGGAAAACTTGGTCAATATGAAGTTTTGGATGTTGTTGGAATGGGACCTTACAGCGTTTGCAGAAAAATTCTTCGAAAACGAGATAAAAAAGTAAGTAAATATATAGTAATTATAAAAAATGAGTTTTTACTAATACTGCTATTAATTCACACATAAATTAAAGCAATTAATTGGAGTTGCTGATTTAAATTGTCATATTTGTATTTTTATAGTACAAAATTATAATACGTATTAATTCTGATGGATTTTTAGTTACAATATGCAATTAATATTTAAGATCTTATTGGTAAAATTCACAAATTTAATGAAGGAAACAGCAATGTTTTTTTTTTTTTGCCACTTATATAACCACATTTATAATTATACTTATCATATGTATGCAAATTAAAGTTGCTGATGTGGAAGGAAATCGACTACAGCACAATCCCAGAAATTGGATTGCAACGTTTACATGCTCGAACACAATCTTTAAAAAGCCTACGACATGAAAATATCATGCGCTATCATGACATGGTAATTGAACGCACAACTGCATATATTATCACAGAGTATTGTCATGGTGACAGTGTCTCAACAATCATCCGGTTAGGAAGAAGGGAAAAGTAAGTGACAAAGTAATCACACGGCGTACAAATGATACCATCGACTAATTTGTCATTCAAAACAGCCAATACTTGGAAGAAGAAACTGTATGGTTGATATTAAATCAGCTGTTGATGGCCTTCCAAGAATGTCATTCCACTGCCAACCACCAATATTTGATATTACATCAAAATCTGAAGCCAACCAATGTTTTCCTTCATAGAGGAAAAGCAAAACTGGGTGATTTCGCATATCCAATGCCTGTGGTTTACAACAAGGAAAACAGTATGAGTGACATACCTGAAAGTCATTATTCAGCCCCTGTAATAAATTAATAAGTTCACTCATTGCCATTAAATTCACATGCTAATATACATGTGAGCTTCATTTACGTGGTTAATACATTCCCTATTTATCCCCAGGAACAGCATTTCCAAGGAAGGTACAGTTCAAAATCTGACATCTGGGCCATGGGGTGTCTCATCTACGAAATATGCTCATTTATACCTCCATCGTTTGGAAATAAATTTGATGATTTGGGCCATATGAAAAGACTTCCACCAATTTATAGCCAAAACTTAAAGATGATAATCAACCTCATGCTAACAATCAAAGTAAGTGAATCAAATGTGATCATTGCAAATTTATATCCGCCATTCACAATTATTTTTTTCCCACCTCAGGAAGATGACAGACCCACAGCTGCAGAGATAATGCAGAAAACATTTCTCTCCATGAACATTGAAGGACCTCTAATGCAAAAGGAGACACAAAATTTATCTGGATTATTTATGAGGGGTGATGGGAGTAACGAGCGAGAGATTACTTGGCGCGAGATGAAATTGAAACACATGGAAGAGCATTTGTACAAACGAGAAAAACGAATTGAAAGTAATAATGGTGTCAAATGAACTTACAACAATTATAAATGATAATTTAATCTGCTTCAATTTTAACAGAACTTGAGAAGAAACTGGCCAAAAGTAGACGGGTGCTTCGGGAGAAGTTGATCACGTAATTTTGAATGCAGCTATAATAACATGTAATAAATTGTAGCTTGTATGTAGTAATTGCTGCTTTTAATTTATTAGAGTGCAGACTGTTTCAGATGACAAGCAGAAACAGAACACATTGACATTGCCATCGATGAGCTCTGCTTCAATATTGCCTTCACCATCTAAGAAAAAGAAACACGTTCACTTTCAACTGCACCCTTTGCCACCTGATCCCAGATATGCATGGAATAATAATGAAAATAATTTGGTAGCTGGCTTTCGAAATCAGGTGCAGGAATGGGAAAAGAAATTGCAAAGCGCAACCATCCAAGCAAGCCGATTACGAGCAGCAGAATTTGTGTACACTGGTTCAAAGCCTGCAATTGATGTTGTGTGTAAGCATCTTGCAACACTTTAGAGAAGACAAACTGTACTGTAAGCGCCATGAAAGATTGTGCGGAAAATGACTCACACACAGAAGAGTCGACTCATTTTAGGGGTCG